>PVKH010005278.1:10618-22391 GCA_004027955.1 Chaetophractus vellerosus
TTTTTTTGTAGTTTTCTGCATATAGGTCCTTTACTCCTTTGGTTAAATTGAGTTCTAGTTATTTGAGTCATTTTGTTGCCCTTTTAAATGGAATTTTTTCCCTGATTTCCTCCTCAAATTGTTCAATACTAGTGTACAAAAACGTTACTGAATTTTGCATGTTGATCTTGTATCCTGCCACTTTCCTGAACTCATTTGTTAGCTCAAGTACCTTTGTGGTTGACATTTCAGGATTTCTAAATATAGGTTCACGTCATCCACAAATAGTGAGATTTTTACATCCTCTTTTCCTTTTTGGATGCCTTTATTTTTTTGTTCCTTGTCTAATTGCTCTAGCTAGACCTTCTAGTACAGTGTTTAATAACTTTGGTGACAATGGGCATCCTTGTCTTGTTGCCCAATCTTAGAGGGAAAGCTTTCAACCTTTCCCCATTGAGTATGATGTTAGCTATGGGTTTTTCATATATTCCTTTTATCATATTGAGGAGTTTTCCTTCTATTCCTATTCTTTGAAGTGTTTTTATCAAAAAAGGATGCTCAATTTTGTCAAATGCCTTTTCTGCATTGATTGAGATAATCGTGGTTTTTTTCCTTCAGTTTGTTAATGTGGTGTATTACATTGATTTTCCTGTGTTGAACCAGCCTTGCATACCAGGAATAAATCCCACTTGTTCGTAATGTATAAGTATTTTGATATGCTGTTGGATTCGATTTGCAAGTCTTTTTTTTTTTTTTTTTTTAAGATTTATTTATTTTATTACATATCTCCCCTTTCCCCCGCTGCGGCGATGCGCCGAGAGTGGTCACTGCGCAGGCCCGGCTTTCCCCGCTTGTGGGCGGTCTCTGCGTCCGTTCACGGCCGGCGCTTGATTCAGTTCACGGGTGGCTGGCTGCGCTCCATCCGCGGGCGACCTGCCCTGCCCGTGGCGGCTCTTGCCCTGCCCACGGCAGCTCCGGCCCGCCCATGGTGGCTTGCCATTCTCAAGGCGGTCTGCCCGCTAGGAGAGGTCCCCGGGAATCGAACCCAGGGCCTCCCATGTGGTATGCCGGCGCCCTATCCACTGGGCTATCGAGCTGGCCCCAATTTGCAAGTCTTTTGTTGAGAATTTTTGCTTCTATGTTCCTTAGAGAGATTGGTCTGTAATTCCCTTCTCTTGCAGTGTCTTTATCTGGCTTGGGTATTAGGTGATGCTGGCTTCATAAAATGTATTGGGTAATTTTCCTCCTCTTCAATTTTTTGGAAGCATTTAAGCAGAGTTGGTGTTAATTCTTTTCATGCTTGGTAAAATTCACCCGTGAAGCCATCTGGTCTTGGACGTTTCTTTGTTGAGAGATTTTTGATTACTGGTTCAATTTCTTTTAAGTGTGAATGGTTTGTTAAGTTCTTGTATTTCTTGTAGTATCAGTGTAGGTTAGTTGTGCATTTCTAGGAATTTGTCCATTTATCTAGGTTGTCTAGTTTATTGGCATACAGTTTCTCATAATATCCTCTTATGATTCTTTTTATTTCTGTGGAGTCAGTTGTAACTTCCCCGTTTTCATTTCTGATTGTATTTATTTGCATCTTCTCTATTTTTTCTTTGTTACTCTAGCTGGATCTTCTCAAAGAACTAGCTTTTGGTTTTGTTGATTTTCTGTTTGTTTCTCGGTTTCATTTATTTTTGCTCGAATCTTTATTATTTCTTTCCTTCTGCTTGCTTTGGGATTGGTTTGCTGTTCTTTTTCTAGTGTCTCTAGTTGTTCACTTAGAACAGGGGTTCTTAACCTTTTTTGTTCCATGGACCCCTTTGCCAGTCAGGTGAAAATCGCAGACCCCTTACTAAGTCCACACTATACTGTGTATTATTTAATAAATATATCACATCCACACCAACATGTCCCCACAAGAATAATGTTTTTGTTTTTTGTTTTTTATTTATTTAAATTCAAGCTCACGGACCCATTGTTAAGAACCCTTGAGTTATGTCTTTGATTTTAGCTCTTTCTTCTTTTTTAATATTGGCATTTGGGCCTATAAATTTCCCTCTGAAGACTGCCTTCGCTGTATCCTATAAGTTTTCGTAGTTATGTTCTCATTTTCATTTGTCTCAAAATATTTACTGATTTCACTTGTAATTTCTTCTTTGACCCACTGATTATTTCGGAGTAGGTTTTCTAGCATCCATACATTTGCAAATTTACCTCTTTCCTGTTTATATTGATTTTCAGTTTCATTCCATTATAATCTGAGAAGGTGCTTTGTATAATTTCAGTCTTTTTATATTTATTGAAAGCTGCATTGTGCTCTAACATGTGGTCTATCCTGGAGAAAGATCCATGGGCACTTGAGAAGAATGTATAACCCACTGAGTGTAGGCACAGTGTTCTGTATGTGTCTCTTAGGTCTAATTCTTTTGTCACAACGTTCAAGTTCTCTGTTTCCTTGTGGATCTTTTGTTTACTTTTTCTATCCAATGATGTGAGTGGTATTTGATGTCGCCAACGATTATTGTAGAGATGTCTGTTTTTCCCTTCAATTTTGCTATAATTTGCCTCATTTTGGGGCACCCTAATTAGGTGCATAGATAGTTATGACTGCTATATCTTCCTGGTGGATTGCCCCTTTTATTAATATATAATGGCCTTATGTTTCTCTTATAACTTTTTGCATTTAGTCTGTCCAGTATTGGTATAGCTACTTCTGCTCTTTTTGGGTTACTATTTGTATGGACTATCTTTATCCAACCTTCCGCTTTGTATCCCTGCATGTAAGGTGAGTCTCTTATAAGGAGCATATAGATGGCTCATGTTTTGTTTTGTTTTGTTTTTTGTTTTTTTTAATCCATTCTGTCAGCCTATATCTTTTGATTAGGGGAGTTTAATCCATTCAGATTCAATGATGTTACTGTAAATGCATTATTTACTTCCACTATTTTATTTGTTGGTTTTCATATGTCATGTTATTTTTGTCTTTTTACTCTTTTGGTTATCCTTTCTGCTATTCTTCTCTACTTTCCTTTGAGCCTCTCTCTCCTTGTCTGTCTCTTTCAGGTTCTAGAGCTTCCTTTAATATTTCCTGCAAAGCTGGATTCTTTTTTATGAACTCTTAGTTTCTGTTCATGAATATTTTATACTCCTGTTCATATTTGAAGGACAATTTTGCTGGATAAAGAATTGTTGGTACTGTAAGATTTTGTTACTGTGAACCAAATGTATTATGTAACATATTATTTGATTTAAAAAAATTGTATGTGTCTAGTACATTTGAGAAATGTATGTATGCATCTGTGTTTACTTTTTAGTTTTTAATTGCTTATATTTTAATTATTAAATGTATAAAATAAAGTTTAAAAAAAAATTCTTGGCAAGCAGTTTTTCTCTTTCCATATCCTAATTGTATCATACTGCTGTCTTCTTGCATCCATGGTTTCTGATTGGAAATCCACACTAATTTTTACTTAGTGTCCCTTTTATTTGATGGTTTGCTTCTCCCTTGCCATTCTCAGAATATTTTATTTTATACTTTGACGTTTGACATTCTGAGTAGTATGTGTCTTGGGTTTATTCTGATTGGGGTATGCTGCGCTTCATGGATAAGTTCATTTCTTTCATGAGAATCAGAAATTTTTCAGCTTTTATTTCCTCAAATACTCTTTCTGCCCCTTTTCCCTTCTCTTCTCCTTCTGGAACTTCCATGACACATAGGTTGTTGCACTCCATATTATCTATCATTCAACAACCTGAGCCCCTGCTCAGTTTTTTCCTTTCTTTTCTCTTTGTTCTTTTCTCTCTTCCATTTTAGCTGTTCTGTCTTCTGCCTCACTTATTCTTTCTTCTATCATTTTGAGTCTGCTCTTAGATGCCCCTAATGTGTTTTTGATCTCACCTATTGTGTCTTTCATTTCAATGAGCTCTGTTGCTTTTCTGTTCAGGTTTTCAAATTCTTCTTTATGCTCGCTCAGTTTCTTCTTGATTTTGATGTCATTTATCTCTTTAGCCATATTGTCTTTGAATTCTTTAATTTGATTTTGGAAATTTGTGTGCATCTCGTTGATTAGATGTCTCAAATCCTGTGTCTCTTCTGGAGCTTTTATATATTCCTTGGCTTGGGCCCTGTCCTCTATTTTCTTAGTGTGGCTCCTAATTTTTTGTTGATGTCTAGGCATCTGAACAGGATGGTGAGTTTATTCAGATGCTCAATTTCTCTCTCTCGTAGGGATTCAGTGGTGGGAAGTTGTGTTGCTGATGTTCTTTGAATTTTGGTCCAGCCTGGGTCTTTACGATTATCCCTTTTAGTTGCTCAAAACTGGGCTCTGGACCCATAATGGGTTGCAGACCACCTTCATAGGGCCTTAGGGAGGGAGGCTATAAAGGCCAGGAAAAGCCCGTCTTTCTTATTTACTTTTAATTTCCTCACATGCACTTCTTTGGTCTGCCAGCAGATGGCATGCCTTGACAGCCCTCTCAGTTCAATGCCTGGTTGAAGTGTTTGCCATAACATGGAATGGTTTGTTGTGATATAGGTTCCTGCCTGGTGGGACCCAGCAGATCAAATTTGTGGGTCAAAACTGAGTCAGCCTTAGGCTGTGTTTCACTTTCTCCCCTTTTCTGTGTTGGTGCATCTTCAACAATCAGTCCCAGTTAGTAGAGAGGGCAGGATCTCTTTAGTCCTGAGTTTGCTCCCAAGGCAAACAATGGTGTGGCCCCACCCAGCCTGGAAGGGCTCTTGGGACACACCAGACCAAATTTGTGGGTCAAAAGCTGAGTCAGTCTTAGGCTGTCTCACTCTCTCCCCTTTTCTGGGGTGGTGGATCCCTGGGGCCCCTTTTGTCTGTAGCCACTGGCCCAGAGGCCTGAGTATTTAAAAATGTCTTTAGTGTGGAGGAGCCTGCTGGCAGTTGCAGCCGCCACTTTTAACTCACAGTTTTGCTGTCATGATTCTTTTCCTTGTCCTTCTCTCTTCTGGGCAGTGTCCAGCCTTCCCCTGGTGTCCTAAACCCTAGAAGACTTTTTTCCAGACCATTTCTGCCTGTCCTCTAGCTATTTTTCTGACAGAGAAGACAGTCCTGTGTCTTTCTAGTCTGTCATCTTCCTGAAAGTCCCTGAGTATCTTGATGAGTTAACATTGAAGGTCAGTTTCTCCCTTTTGTCTTGGATTTTATTGTTGATTGGCTTTGTGTTAAGGCTCCTCTTTGATGCTTGGTCCAAATTATTCTGGACCTTTAGAGTAGCCCATGTTTAACTCTTTAGATATTCTCAGCTCTTCTTCATCTGATATTTGCCCTGGATATGTGGTAAAATTTTAAGATTGCACTTTTTGTGCAAATGTTCACCTCCAGGATAAATCTTACTTTCCTCTGTTCCTTCTCCAGAAATCTTGATCTGTTCTGTTTGTGCAGAATTTTCTGCCCAGCTCCAAAGATTTATTTAAATTCTCTCCCTCACTCTCTGCCCCCTTTTCCTTACACTTTTCAGTTCTAGGACCTGTCCTATCTTACAGCAGTTCACTTCTGCCTTCCCCCACCCCTACCCCCCTTTTATTTTTCTGTGTGGCTTTCTACCTCCAGTTTCTTTTCTGTTAGGGTATTTCAGCCCAGAGATCCAGGTGGAATCAATCCAGAAAAGTATGTTTTACATTTATGCAGCCCAGCCAGCAGAAACTGGATCGAATGTGTGCACCCTTGCCACCAGTTCTGCTGTGATCTCTCTCTCTTTGTATTGTTTTTCCCCTTGGGGGCACTTTTTAATATGGCCCTCCTCAGCCGCTTGTGTTCTGCCTGAGGTCTCTTCAGACTTGGGTCCCTGTGCCAGGATATGTGTGGGGTTCTAACTCACTGCTGTGAGTGGCTCTTTAGTCTGCATCCACTGCGTAAGGAACCCGAGCCATGCTGCTTCTGTGTGACTTCCAAGCTGCGTGGGACCACTGAGGGGGAGGGGTCGGGACTGGCACGTCTGGGAAGAATTATCTCCTACCTGATCTTGGAGATGACTTTTCTCTTTCTTCAATTCACCTTCTGTGGAGTCTTCCTCCAATCTCTATCATCCTCCAGAGTTCCACACCAGTGGAATTTGTTCTTTCATTAGGCGTTTCTGAGGGGAGATTTTTCCAGGGGATATTTTGTTACCGTGTTGATGATGTCACAAATAATAAGCCATAATTATTTTCAGGGAGTACTTATCATTTCATCAAGCTGCTATACCATGGCTGACATATTTTTCCTAATAAATAAAAGCTGTAATGACTTTTTAAAAATTTTCCCCCTCTGAGATGGCTCCCTCCCTGTGTCTGCTCATCTTCTTTAGGAGGCACCAAAGAATTGTAAATATGAAGTTTATATGGGTTTGGTATTTTGTTATTTATTGGTAGTTGAGTGGAATGTCATTCGGTTTCGTTTGATGCTGTTGAACCAAAGTGTACAATATAATTTTTAAAAATAATTTTTCCATTATAATTTTTGAGAAATCTTTTTTTGTCAGAAAATTATCGTATTCCAGAACTTATCTTTTGTTATTGGTTTACTTGTAAATGAAAATGACATCTTCATGTTCTTAAGAATTTTAGTGCTTCTTTAAGGCTACAAAAATAATAACTTTTATGTTAATACTGATACATACATAGGAATGAATTTATTTAAAATACTGAGAACTTTTTCTTTTTAATTCTACAGTAAGGCAAAAGAGGATGAAAGAAGTAGACAATCTTGATAGTATAAAAGAAGAATGGTAAGTTAATTAACGTGTTTGAATTTTTTTGTCATTAATACCTTTCTCTGCTTGTATTTATTTGTATTGTATGTCACTGGCTGAACTAGTAAAATAAACTTTCATCATAGACAGTTACTTCAGTAAATGCCTGAATGTAATATATTTAAAGTAATATTTTTTTTACCCTAGCTACTTTGAACACATTTTAGTGAGATTACTAAATCTTTACTATTAAGAAATTGTTTTAAATCAATAAAGAAATCTTTTTTTAAAAGATCTCTCAATTATCAAGAGAATTTAAATTATATTTACTTTCCCACTCCTTTCTTATCTGTCTAGGAATATTTTTACTATTCTTTTTTTCCTGTACATCTAGAGATTCTTACATACTCATCAAAACTGAAATCTATTACCACCTGCTGAATGAAGCCAGATCCACAAATAGATTACATGTTCTTTTCTTGAACCATATTTTATATTTCTTTAATTGTAGCTATCATTTTCTGCTGTAACTGTTTGTTATTGTATATCTCCTCACACTGTATTCTAAACCTCTCATGAACTATTTTCGATTTTTTTTGTTTTATATCTCCTAGCATATAGTAGATAATAAACATTTGAATGACTTGAATTAGCATAATGAAAATATAATAGAATTTAATAAAAAATAAATAGAAAATAAATATAAATAACAAGAAGAAAAAAGAAACAAAGATGAAAATGAAGAAAAAATTTCAAATAGAAAAAGAGGAGGAAAAAAATATGTATAATACAATTTACATCCCAGATAGTTAACTTAAGGGAATAAAACTTAGCTACTCTGGCAACTCAGCTTTTCAGATTAGCTCACTTCCTGAAATTGTGTATGCTCAGCTTTGTTGGTATTATACTTAGTAATTGAGCACCACCTGCTTTCTGAACAAAAGAAACAAGCACCATAAAGCGGTTATAATGATATTAGTATCTAACACTTGAGAGCTTACTGTGTACCAGACACTATGTATAGGCCTTTATCCATATTTTCATTTACTTTTCTGAACAACAGTGTGAAGGCCCCAAATGTCAAAGTACCAAGTTTGAGAAGCCTTTCTGGGAACCAGAAGGGTTAATGACTCCCCTACCTAGAAAACAGCCTGAACTTCAGACATGGAGGTACTATCTTGGGTCAGGAACTCTTAACTATTGAAATTTTTGAGAGAATTAGTGGTAAATGGTACATTTTTTTCTTTTCTCTCCCCACCCCCCCTTTTGTTTTTGTGTGTGTAGGGTTTGTGAAACAGGATCTGAAAGCCAACCTCTTAGTGACAACCAGCAAATGAATTGTGATTATTTTGTTGACAGCCTGTTTGAGGAAGCAGAGAAGGTTGGTGCCAAATGCTTGTCACCCACTGAAAAAAAGAAACAGGTAAATGTCCATTGCTTTTTTCAATTGTAGTGAGTCTCAAAATATGGTCCTTGTAGAGGGTCCATGAGGTCAAAACAATTTTCCTAATAATAGTAAGATATTATTTTGCCCTTTTCCCTGTGTTGACTTTCCTTGAATGTTGCAAAAGCAAAGGTAGGTAAAGGTAGTGGCACCAAACCTTACTAGTAGTTATTGTATTCTTTGCTGCCTCAACTTTCAGAGATTTGGTTTCAACTAAGAATGTCCTTGATAAAACAGTAAAACTTAACTAATTTTATTATATCCAAACCTTTGAATATACATCTTATTAATATTCTGTGTGTCAAAATGTAAAGGACACGTAAAGCTCTTCTGCAGCATGCAGAAGTGCAATGGCTATCATAAGGAAAAGTGTGATTGTTTGAGATGCAAACTGAACTATCTGCCTTTTTCATGGCATACTGTTTTTATATGAAAGAATGATTTACAGACTCGCTAGTCAGACTTAGGTCCATGGTCATTTTCTCAGAAATTAACCAAATGAGCCTGCCACTTCAAGGAAAACAACTTACGCATTTTTTGCCCATGATAGAATTTAATTTTATTATCCTTATTTAGCAAAAATAAGTATTTTAGAAAACTGCCACCATGAGCTTGGCAGCTTCCTCAAACTTAAGGAATTTCTCATGAGATCAGTGATGATATTAATGAATATAATTTTTAAAATATCACCATATAATGAAATATATATCTTCGCTATTTGAAAGATTCTCATAAATGATAGAACCAAATGTCCAAATGACCAATCCATGATGTTATTAAATCACAGGTAAATGAACCAAAGTGTCACATATATTTAAGGATTTTAATGTAACAGTGCATGATATGGTTTCAAATTCCACGTTCAGATTCTTTCTTCCTTTCTTTCCATTCTTTCCTTTCTTTCCATTTCTTTATTTCTTTCTCCCCCCCCCTTCATTGTTTATGCTTGCTGTCTGTGAGTCTTCTTTTTAGGAGGTACCAGGAACAAAACCCAGGGTGTCCCATGTGGGAGGAAGATGCCCAATCTCTTGAGCCACCTCCACTCCCTATTTGCTGTCTCTCTCATTGTGTTTCCTCACTGTGTGTCTTGGCTGCATCATCTTGTTGTGTCAGCTCGTTGTGCCAGCCCATTGCGTCATCTCGCTGTCTTGCTTGTCTTCTTCAGGAGGCACCGGGAACCAAACACAGGACCTCCCCCCATGTGGTAGGCAGAAGCCCAGTTGCTTAAGTTACATCCGCTTCCCCAGATTATTAAATGACCTTTGAGAAACTACTTTTTGAATTTTGGTATAGTATCGAAGAATATCCACAGTTTTCTGAAAATGCTATTAAAAGCCTTACTTTTTGAACTACATATCTTTGAGGCTGGATTTTCTTACTATATTTCAAACCATCAAATTGCAACAGATTCAAAACAGAGGAAGGTAGGAGGATCAGCTCACTTTTTACAGTTGGATTTTTTTTAAACTTTATTTTGTACATTTAATAATTGAAAATATAACCAATAGTTTAAAAATAAAGTACAGTTGAATAAAAACGTACATTTCTAAAGTAAATATACTGGATACATAATTTTTTTTTTAATCATACAATATGTTACACAATATATTTGGTTCATTTTTTAATTGGGTCATTTGTCTTTTTATTGTTGAGTTGTAACATCTTTTTCTAGATCCTGGATATTAAACCCTTGTCAGTCATGTGATTTCTGAATATTTTCTCCCATTGAGTCGGCTGCCTTTTCACCCTTTTGACAAAGTCCTGTGAGGTGCAAAAGTGTTTAATTTTGAGGACATTCCATTTATCTATTTTTTCTTTTGTTGTATGTGCTTTGAGAGTAAGGTCCAAGAAGCCACCACCTTTTACAAGGTCTTTAAGATGTTATCTTACATTTTCTTCTACTAGTTTTGTGGTCCTAGCTTTTATATTTAGGTCTTTGATCCATTTTGCGTTGATTGTTGTATAAGGAGTGAGCTAGGGGTCCTGTTTCATTATTTTGTTTATACATATCCATTTCTCCCAGCACCATTTATTGAACAGTCTGTTTGGTCCCGTTAACATGGTCTTGGTAGGTTTGTCAAAAACCAGTTGACCATATAGGTGAGGGTTTATTTCTAGATTCTCAATTTTATTCCACTGATTGATGTGTCTATCTTTATGCTAGTACCATATTTTCTCCAGTATGGCTTTGTAATATGTTTCAAGGTCAGGCAGTGAAATTCCTCCCCGTTGCTCTTCTTTTTTAGAATGCTTTTGGCTATTCAGGTGCACTTTTCCTTCCACATGAATTTTGTAATTGCTCTTTCTATTTCTGTAAGGTATGATGTTGGAATTTTGATTGGTATTGCATTGAATCTAAGAATCAGTTGGGGTAAGATTGACAACTTCACAATATTTATTCTTCCAGCCATGAACATGGAATGTCTTTCCATTTGTTTAGGTCTTTTAAAATTTCTTTTAGCATTGTTTTGTCGTTTTCTGCATATAAGTCCTGTACTACTTTGGTTAAATTAATTCCTAGGTATTTGAGTCTTTTTGGTACTATAGTAAATGGAGTTTTTCCTTTGATTTCCTCCTCAGATTGTTCAGTACTAGTGTACAAAAACATTACTGATTTTTGCATGTTGATCTTGTATCCTGCCACTTTGCTGAACTCATTTATTAGTTCAAGAAGCTTTGTTGTGGATCATTCAGAAATTTCTTATTACAGGATCATGTAATCCACAAGTAGTGAGAGTCTTACTACTTCTTTTCCTATTTGGATGACTTTAATTTTTTTTTTCTTGTCTAATTGCCCTAGCTAGAATTTCTACTACAATATTGAATAACAGTAGTGACAGTGGGCATCCTTATCTTGTTCCCAACCTTAGAGGGAAAACTTTCAGCCTTTCCTCATTGAGTGCAATGCTGGCTGTGGATTTTTCATGTATGCCTTTTATCTTATTGAGGAGTTTTCCTTCTATTCCTATTTTTTTTGAAGTGTTTTTATCAAAAAAATGATGCTAGATTTTGTCAAAAGCCTTTTCTGCATCGATTGACATAATCATGTAGTTTTTCTCCTTCAATTTGTTAATTTGGTCTGTTACATTGATTTTCTTACATTGAACCAGTCTTGCATACCAAAATTAATCCCACTATGTCATGATGTATAGTTTTTTAATATAACGTTAGATTCAATTTGCAAGTAATTTGTTGTGAATTTTTGCATCATTGTTCATTGGAGAGATTGGTCTTTCCTTGTACTGTCTTTATCTGGCTTTGGTATTTGGGTGATGTTGACTTCATAAAATGTGTTGAGTAATTTTCCCTCTTCTTCGATTTTTCGGAAGAGTTTAAACAGAATTTTAATTCTTTTTGAAATGCTTGGTAGACTTCACCTGTGAAGCCATCTGGTCCTGGACTTTTCTTTGCTGGGAGATTTTTGATGATGGCTTCAACCTCATTTAAATGTGATTGGTTGGTTAAGTTCTTGTATTTCTTGTAGTTTCAGTGTAGGTGGTTTGTGCATTTCGAGGAATTTGTCAGTTCATCTAGGTTGTCCAGTTTGTTGGCATACAGTTTCTCATAATATCCTCTTAGGATCATTTTTATTTCTGTGGGATCAATTGTAATTTCCCCCCTTTCATTTCTTTTTTTTTTTAAAGATTTATTTTATTTTATTAC
>PVKH010005279.1:0-22299 GCA_004027955.1 Chaetophractus vellerosus
GAAACAGCACCATAGGATGCACACTGATTTTGAGCATACACAGCCTCCTGGAGAACACTGCCCCAGCCCTGCAAGGTATTGCCACCTAGTTGGTGCCATAACTGAGTCATCAAGAGGCCATTCTAGGTGGAGATTCACACAATTACAGAAAGAATATTGAAGTACCATCCTGGGGACCTTTGCCACATTCTCTAACAGAACAACAAGAATCCCCCAAGTACAGAGGCAATGGCTAGTGAAGGAGGATGGTCCATTGTCGGGCCCTTGATATTAATGACTGTGCTTATGAACCTTTACTCCTGAAATTTAAACTTGGCCTAGTACTATAGTGTGCCTAAGCATTACCTCTTGAGAGCCTCCTTGTTGCTCAAATGTGGCCTCAATCTAAGCCAAACTCGGCATATAAATGCGATAACCTGCCCCCAGGGTGGGACATGACTCCCAGGATGACCCCCCCTGGCACCAAGGGATTACTACCAAGCACCAACTAGCAATGCAACTGGAAAAAGACCTTGACCAAATGGGGGAAAAGGTAAAGACAAATGAGTTTATATGGCTAAGAGACTTCAAAGTGAGTTGGGAGGTCATTCCTGAGGTAATGCTTATGCACATGTCAGCAGGATCTCATTGACTGCCAAATTAGACACTACCCCAAACAGTGGGGCTCCTGAGGGCTCTAGAGATACACAGGCACTATGGTCAGGGCAGATAGCTCATTAGTTTGGTGCCTTGCCAGTGGGCCATACTTTGTGGTTTGTGCTCCCCAGTGTGACAGAGTTGGACTCAGTTGTGGTTTCCCTATACATGGCTCTGCTCTCCCTTCTGTCTGAAGCCTATTGTTGGCACTGGAGTTGGTAGGTATATGTCCAAGTGTCTTGAATAATTGGGCTGTCCATGTGCCAGCTGGGCCCTGAGCCTCAAATGGAGTTGCAACACCTACTCTCCAGTTCATTGGACTCATTCAGGACAATTAACAAGGAGGTGATGATGACAACCACCATATCAAGGAACCGAGAGAGTCTACAATTGCAAGCAAGAGAGTCCCATCCATCGGCCATATGGGCCTGAAGCCCCCTCTCAATTAGAGGTGGAGTGGGCATCACCATTCCAGAATCCTCAGGACTGGGGAATGAACTATGGACTAGAGTGGACTTACTGGTATTCTACTATAGACTTATTGTGATCCTAGCAATTGAAGAACTTATATCATTGATGTGGAGGCAATGGCCTCTGGAAGTTCTGAGGTCAGGAAGAGGGAAAACAGGTATAACTCAGGGGCATTTTCAGGATTAGGGAATTGTCCTGAATGACATTGCACAGAGAGACACAGACCATTATACAACTTGCCATAAGCTACAGAATTGTGTGGGAGACAGTGTAAACAAAATGTAAACTATAATCCATGCTTAGTGGCAATGCTCCAAAATGTCTTCATCAATTGTACTGAATGTACCACACTAATGAAGGATGTTGTTAATATGAGTAAACATGAATGGTGTGGGGAGCAGAGCATATGGGAATCACCTATATTTTTTATGTAACATTTATGTAATCTAAATATCTTTTTTAAAAAAATATTTATTTAAAAAAGGAAAAAATAAAGTGTATAATCAATGGGGGAAAAAAATCAAACCTAATAAAAGAGGCTCAAGAACTGTTACACACACACAAAAAAGAGGCCATTCCACTGTTCTGTCAATCCCGCTGCTTCAGGATGATGAGGAACATGCTAAGACCAGTGAATTCCATGGGCACGTGCCCATTCCCGCACATGATTTGCTGCAAAATGTGTTCCTTGATCAGAATCAATGCCCTGTGGAATGCCATGGAGTTAGATAAGACATTCAGTAAAGTCCATGGATGGTAGTTTTGGAAGAAGCATTGCACGCAGGAAATGCAAACCCATATCCGGAGAATGTATCTATTTCAGTTAAAACAAATCACTGCTCCTTTCATGGTGGAAGTGGTCCAATGTAATCAACCTGCCACCAGGTAGCAGGCTGATCACCTCGGGGAATGATGCCATATCGGGGGCTGAGTGTGGGGGCTGCTGGTAGACTGGGCACTCAGCTGTTGCTGTAGCCAAGTCAGCCTTGGTGAGGGGGAGTCCATGTTGCTGAGTCCATGCATAACCTCCATCCCTACCTCCAAGGCCACTTTGCTCATGAGCTAATTGGGCAATGACAGGAGTGGCTGGGGAAAGAGGCTGAGCATTAGCCACAGAGCAGGTCATCTTATCCACTTGATTATTAAAATCTTCCTCTGCTGAAATCACCCTCTGGTGAACATTCATGTGGGACACAAAAATTTTCATGTTTCTTGCCCACTCAGAAAGGTCTATCCACACACCTCTTCCCCAGACCTCTTTGTCACCAATTTTCCAATCATGTTCCTTCCAAGGATTAATCTCTTCAGGAGGGAGCTGGAATGCAGACTCCTTGGGGTAGGCTGGAGGTTGGATGGTTGTCTCCTCAGGGCAGAGTAGAAACTGGATAGTAATCTCATGGCTAGGAGAAGGTTCATGGGCTGTCTCCTCAGAGCAGACCATTACAGGTTTATCTGGCAAAGTCTTAGCAGAATTTAGGGTTTCAACGTCCCCAAAGCTATCATCATCAGCCCATATGTGTCCATCCCAATTCTCAGGATTCCACTCCTTTCCACCTCAATGTCCTCACTTTAAAAGCAGACACCCTGCAAAGTTGAGATTTTAGTTTCCCTTGTAACGCTGCTACTCGTACAAAGAGACTCAGGGTCTGGTTTTCAGAGACCTCAAGTCTGCAGCTGAATGAAACACGGTTTTCTTTCAGGGCACACAAAGGAACTTTCACATCATTTACAGGGTGCTTTAGTTGCAAATGTGAAGCCTTCAGCACATCCTTTTCTTTTCTAACCATATCCAATATACTTAGGAATAGCCTAAGTACACTGTACCTTGTAACTCCACAAAACTCTGTTAAGGTGTTAAAAATGCTCTCACCCAGAGCCTTGCCTCTTATAAGCATGGAGGTAGTCATATCCATTGGTGATGTTTTGCTTATCTCTATGGCCAATTCATACCATGGACTGTCTGTGGCTTCTTGATTATTGGAAACAGAGTGATCAGTGCCCTTGAATCTAATCAGAGTAGAGAGCCAACTGCAAAAATCCCAGAACCAATTCAAAAATTTTTAAGATTCTGTTTCTTAAGAACCACTCCTGGTACCAAGCTATATTAGGGTTCTCTAGAGAAACAGAACCAGCAGAAGATATCTGTAAATAGTATGAGATTTTATAAAATTGCCTCATGCAACCATGGGGATGTACAAGTCCAAATTCCACAGGGCAGGCTGCAAGCCAGGGACTATGATTAAGGTCCTCAATGCATTCCCCAGGAGATGTTGTCTTTCTGAAGTAGAGATGGGAATTCTCTCTCTGAACGCTGAAATCAGTTCTTTTAAGGCCTTCACCTGATTGGCTAAGACATCACTCATTGCTGATGGCAATTTCCTCAGCTGATTATAGATGTAACCAGCCAAATATGCAATCAACTCACGATTAAAGTCCATGAAATGTCCTTGTATTACAATTAGCCCAGTGCTTGCTTGACCAAACAACTGGGCATCATTATCTGGCCTAGTTGTCACATTAGCCTAACCATCACATTAGTAAATGAATCACTTAAAACTAAATGAATCAGATGTGAAAACTGGTTCCAAGAGCATTCGAGGAGCTGTTATATACAGTAAATTTGATAACAGAGTGTTAGACTAAGAAAGAATGCTAGGTTAGAAACAACAACCTGGCAAAATCAATAAAAATTAAAAAAATAAAATAAAAAATAATAATAATAAAAAAGAAACAACCTGGTTAATGCCTTACAGGGCAATAAACTCTGAGTTTATCTTTTCTAAAAGCCAGAAATTATCTGCATCTCTATTGAGAGAAAAAAAATCAATAAATTAAAATGCAACTTCACTAAGTCTGGGGCTTTTAATCAGTAGTAAACAGTAAACCAGAAAAAAAAGGACATTGCCTTGAATAATCCTAGGATATGCCTATTAAACAATTCCCCATAGAGCACTGAAAGGACACACAGCTCACCTTTTTCCTTATTTCCAAGTTTTAACAGAGCTACGTAGAATCTGGAGGAAAAGCACTGCAGGCAGAGAGGATGTGAATGAATCATATCCCTTTTCTTTCACTCACCTCTCCAATAGTCAAGGAATGCCTCACTTGCACAGACTCACATCCACCTCCGCCTAATTACACAGTTTCCTGTAAGTAAGTAGTTAGGGGTGAACTAGAAAAGCAACAAAATTTACACTGAAAAAAGAATGGAACTGAGGTTGGGATCTGATCTGGTTTACATTTTATAAAGACAACTCTACCTGGTAAAAACCAAAACTCTTCAGGGAAAGGAGCAAGGGTGAAAGCAGGCAGACCACTTAGAAGTCTATTACAATGATCCAGGCAAATACACAAATATATACAGTTTGTTAGAAGTAAAATTTGATATGGAGAAAAACAAAACAGAATAAGGGGAAGTTTCAAGGGGTATATGTCAGGGTAGTTTGGGAAGGCTTCTGTGATAAGATGACATTTGAACAGAGACCTGAAGGATAAAAAAGAACAAAACAAAACATGCAGATATCTGGGGGAAGAGCTCTAAGCTCTTTTCAAATGTAATTATAATATTTAAGAAAAATTACAACACCCAATTCCAAAATTTTATCTAGAAACAGAATATTTTTTCATCAAATTGCCTGATTTGAGACTTAAAACTACTAACCCTCAGAACTTCTCAAAGATTCCTATCTTTCAAAATGTCATTTTCATTAATTTCGTCCATTTGGTCCATTTTTATATATTTAAACAAGTATCTGATCCTTCCTTCATAAAGTATTTATTGAGTACTTTTTCAAATTATCCTACACATTTCATCAAAAGACCTACATTTTAAATTTAAAATTCACTGGGCTTACCTGAAGTTCTTTGTATCTATCTTGAAAAGAAATGGCCTCTTGCTCTTTTTCTTTTAAGAAGCCTTTTTCTAGAACACTATGTTTTTCCATTAATGATTCCACATCCTTAAAGAGAAATGCAAGCACAAACTTTGTAATAGTTAATGGCATATATTTAGTTTTTCATTAAACATACCAGAAAATATCTGGCAAGGAAAGAACCCACAGAAAGTACGGTTAAAGTCTAACAATACTATAGATTGTACACTTCACTCTAATTTCTAGAGCAATAGCCAACATCAAAAGAACACTAAAATTATTCCAGTAAATAGATGAGAGCATCTCAACTAACTTCAGTCAACTAAATTAAACTCTACCTCAACTTTTTATAAGTTTGCTAAGATATTTTCAAAGACATATTTGCAGGGAAGAGAGATGAGAACATAAGTACTTTACTAAAACAGCTGTATAGCTAAGTACACTTGTCAAATATCCCATAATGTCTGACTAGGCAGTGCTTTAATGTCCATGAAGGACAAGCCAATGCTACAAGATGTCTAATCTGCATAGGAAACACTATTCTACCTGCTTTCAGAGCCCCAGATGCTAAATAACGATAAATCAGAAAGGAAAACATTCAAGAAACAAAATACAGTAAAAACATGTTCTTATCTTTTAACAGCATATATAAGCCTGGAGACCACTGATCAAAGGCTTTTCCAAATGATAAATCCATGTGACTGATTTAAACCTGTGGCCAAGGGAAGATGGCATCTTCTTCCTCTGATTAGTTTTTAAATCAGAGTTTGGAGGATAGCAACTTTCTAATATATGCAATTTGAAATGTTTATTTTTCACCCAATTATAAGCGTACCTTCTTAATTCTCTGTTTTTCTTCTTCAGAAATTCTGAGTTTTACCTCCAGACTTGAAATTTTCTGCTGAAGCTGCAGGTTTGTCAGATTGGCTCCAGGGTCCTCAGGATCATCCGCAAGCGCCAGTGCCCCGTTCCTTTCCTCATCAGCTAAGCCCAGTGGGAAAAGCGAGATGTCCAGGTGCGTGTGTGCTGGTTGCGGAATCTAAACCAGATTTAAAAAGGGGGGGTGAGGGGACTGAGATTACTCTGTGCCATTAGGAAAAACACCCAACAGGCACCAGAGACTCCATCTGGAAATTTTAAGTTGTAGTAAAGGCTCTGAAATTACTTCACCATTTAGTACATCAACAAAAGACCTCCGACTATTACAACCACCTGACCTTTGCAGGAAGAAACACAATTTCCTCCCAACTTTTGAATTTAAAAGCATTTAATATTTTGCTAGCAAAGCACTAAAAAAAACTTTTTCTTATGCTTGAGCATATTTAATTAGGTATAGATACATCTGGTAGTCACCAGTTCTTGAATTTATACACATAGGCAGAATTTCCTTATATTTTACAGTATAAGTCAGAATTTGAAATTAATCAGTGACCTCTAATTCACCATCACTTTCCAGCAAAGATAACAGGTAACTCAAGAATGCATACAACAGTCTGGGAATCTCCACTAACTCCAGCACCCAGCACAATGCCTGCTTCAATAAATATTTGACTGAACAAACCCTGTGAAGTACTGTCTGGTTTTTACTCCAAAATTGTAATGGATGCTGCAATAACTGAAAACATGGTTTCTTGAAAAGAGAAATAACCATTCTTTTTTGAAATTACCTTCCCTGTTGAAGGTAAAGATTTCAAATGCAAAGCTAAGTCAATTTTAATAAGATACTCAAACCATATTTGGGTAGCTAAGGATACTTAAATACCTTGCAATTGTGCCCCCTGCACACACACACAAATCTATGTATTAGCCTCAAAACTAGAACAGCTGTTGCAGAAATATTTCTTTTAGAAAAATAAAAATCAGAGAATTTTTTTTATTGAACCAGTATGCTATTTTTCAGTATGCAAATTTGCTTTAAAAATGTGTTGTATTTACCTGTGCCTTCGGAACAGTCTGACTGACTATGCTGTCGTCTGCGTGCCCATTTTCTGGTGATGAAATGATGGGGTCAGAAGACAGGCAGCCAGCTGAAGGTGAAGAGCGGTCACGGTCCAGCACTATCTCAGGAGGAGCTGGCGAAAGATGGACTCCAGATACTAATGCGGAACAGAAAACAGAGGACAGGATCACAAAAGAATAAACAGAGGACTGGTGGAAGGCAAGAGGAAAGTCGAAGGGAAAGGAAAAAGGGTGGGGGAAGTAAAACCAATGACACTGAAAATGAGTTTTCCGTGACTACAGCTCAGGGAATAATATAAATTATTATAACATATAATTTTTATATTATATATTATGTATTATATAGCTTTTATATATAATAAATAATTTCATACTACATATAACGTTTATATTGTCATATATTATAATATATAATGTAAAAATTATTCCTGTTCCATGAGACTCAGGAAAACAAAATATATTAATATCTTACTGTTCACATACTAACACACTGCAGAACAAGTACATTTCCATCTCAGAAAAAATACTGAGGTAGATTTCTTAACCATTCCTTTGGTTAAGAAAAAGTCACGGCGTGCCCAGCACAGGCCGCAGGCGCTGAGGAGCGAGCAGTGAGCGAGACACAGCAGGCCAGCGAAACCAAGGAAACAGGATCCTGACAACAAAGCGGGGCAGGGGGCAGAACGATCACTCTCAAACAACTAACCCAACTGTCTCCATGTTACGTTTTTCTTTTGTAATAGAGAAAAGATTTTTCATGTTCAAATAGTCAATTTCAGTTTGCTAAACTAATTTTTCCTACAGAAAAATAATGTTAAAATACAATTTGTCATTAGTTTCACAACAAAATATCACTGGATTGGGATCGGGACTCAAACAAAGGTGATGAAATGAATGGCAATTACCAAACATGAAACAAGATAGAAAAATAGATGATGGCAAAATAAACTGGCTATTTTTATCTTAATTATGTCAACGTTTTTCCTAAAATTTAAACAAGTTTGTATTTTGTGTGCTTTAAGTTTAAGAAGTGACAGTGAACCCTAACCCATGTACATGCTTCAACTTCCTGAATTATAAAGACCTTTATTCCACATTGGCATCAGTAGCAACGTCAGCGAAGCTCTACCATAAATTCTGGAAGGCAGCTCACAGTGAAAACTGCATTTTTCCCTGAAGAAAGACATTTATAAGGCTATTAAGTAATTTTAAAATATTTCAATTTCTGATTGGTTCTTTAAAGTAACATTTAATTATCTTATTTACCATACTGAATAATTAAGACAGTCTATCTTCATCCACAGTCATGCCACCTTTTTAAATAAAATATGGAAAACTAAATTTTTAGTCGTGTTTGTAATTGGCAAAGCTTTTTTCAGAATTTTTTTCCTAAATACCATTCTAAATACTGAGATTTCTCTGAAAATTGATAATTTTCTAACTTCTAACTCTGAGTTATAATTTATAATAAAACTATTACTGAGGACTTTCTAAAGGTTTGAGAATAAGCAGCAGCATACAGTGAGAGGCACTTAAGCGCATGTATCTGCAGCCCCACTGTTCTCGGGGACGGAACACTGGGCAAGTTATTGAACTTCCCTGTGCCTCAGCTTCATCATCTGTGAAATGAGAATAGGGTCCTAATGAGGTTTACATCAGCTGAAACATATAAATAACATTTAAAATTTGAAATATAAATAACAAAATAATTTTTGTTATTATCCTAAAGGCTATTATTAAATTTGTTGGACAAGCATGTTTCTTTCTGGGCACGAAAGGCAGGTGTGGCTGAGATCCTGGAGTCAAGAAACCTTAATAGCATCATTGGGATCTAACACCTGAACATTTTTAAACTCTTTTTTTTTTTTTAAACAAATCAATTTTATTGATACATATTAAGAAAGCATACTATTCATTCAAAGTACACAATCAATGGTATTTGGTATAATCACATAGTTATGCATTCATCACTCCAATCATTATTAGAGCATTTTCATTACTTCAATAATAATAATAAACAAAAAACAGACAAAATTCTTCACCTTTCAATCTCTCTGTTTCCCCTGCTGAACATAGCTGCTATTTTTGGTTATTCTTGCACAATTATTTATTTATTAAGCAGTTTTATTGCGATATATTCACATACCATATGATCTATCTGAAGTGTATAATCAATGGCTTTTAGTGTAATCACAATGTTGTGCATTCATCATCACAAAAAATTTTAGAATTATTTCATTATTCCAAAAAGAAAAACTCCACACCCCTTAGCATGCCTTCCCTAGCCTTATATAACCACTAATCAAATTTCATCTTTATAAATTGATTTATATTTACATTTATATAAATGGAAACATACAATGTTACACACTATATTTAGTTCATAGTAACACATAAACAACTCTTTGTATCACACATATTTATAGCCATATTTCAAAATAAGATTCCAAGTCGTCCCAAATTAAATTCTCATCCTGTAATATTAAGCATTCAAATATATTGGAGAAAGAAGTAACAAGGGTGGGTAGAAAAGAGGAAAGTAGAGAAGGATAAAGGAAGAAAAGAACAAAGAGGAGGAGAGAGGAATAGGGGAAGGGTGGGAGGGGAAGGGAAGGAGGAAGAGAGCAGGGAAGATACCCTGCTTCATACTTTCCCTTAGCCAAATGTCAGAAACAATTTCTTGGACAAGCTGTTTATAATCCTGACTCCATTTTCTTCTTCTTCAACCCAACCATCATCACTCCACTGGAGCTGCCCTTTAAGATATGAATTGTCCTTTCAGTTACTCTTCTATGCAATGAACACTTCCGATTTTATCTTTCTAGAGCTCCCCAGAGCATGTGATTACAATGACCCTTCCTTTTTCTTGAAACTCCTCCCTCAGCGCACATGACACCACCACCAATATTTACTCCTAATGTTATGGCTTTTTTGTTTTCTTTCTTTCTGGCTCACTCTCCACTCAACCTTAAGATTCATTTCTTGCTAAACACTCTGATCTTCACTGTACTCATCCTGGGTGACCACTTTCAAAACCCAATATTTAGATGATCACCTATAAGCTGATGACACCCAAATTCTTATCTCTAGTGCAGACCATTCTGCAGACCTCCACACCCATATACTCACCTTACCAGACAGTTCCTTCCAGCTCTCCAACAGGTTTACCAAATTTACCCATCTTCTCATATTAACCTACTTTGCTTTGTGCTCATAACATTACCATAAATGAACTTGCCCAATCCAGAATCTATACTATCAAGTGTCAACTTCACTCCAGTCACACTGAACTACTGAGAGCTCCCTGATTACGCTACACTGTTCAATACCTCTGTGACCTCACAATAGTATTGCCTAAGTAAAAGCTATAGACTTTGGAGTAAAAAATGGATTCAAATTTGAACAACATACTGACTGTGTAACTTTGGGAAAATTACATAAACTCCTCTAAGCCATCATTTCCTCATCTGAAAATGGGGAAATACTATCTACCACAAAAGGATATTGTATAGCTTACATGAGATAATGTATATAAACCAATGAATCAGTACAGGCTTAACATTTAGTACAGAGAGGTTGCCACTGTCATTTAGTACAGAGAGGTTGCCACTGTCATTAGCATTAGGAAACATTCAAAACAAGGTTTTCCTAGAATCTTTCCACCTGCCCCATCAGCCACCCAACCACAATATAACTTAAATCTCCACCCATCTGTCAACATGTTAAAGAATTTCTAAGAAATAGTGACAATGAAAACATTACATATCAGAATATATAGGATATACTTAGAGCAGAGATCAGAAAAAATTTATAGCTTTGAGCACATTAATGATAAAAATCAATGAATAAATTCCAACCTCACAAACAAGAAACAGAAAAAAAAATTAAAGCAGCACAACCAAGGAAATAATAAACAACAGATATTAATGAGGTAGATTAAGAAAAAAGGCAAGTCTAACCAAAATCCTGGATTTTAAAAAAATTAAAAATAAACTAATAGCTAACAGTCAAGAATAAAAGAGAAGTACTAACATTCATAGTTAAATGACAAGGAGGAAAAAAAAACTATTGAAACTATTGAAATAGAAGATGTGGCAGTTTTGGCCTTGTATATGAATTCCCAAAATAGATACTGGATTATATTTGTAAACTGGTCTGTACCTGCATGATTAAATTATGTATTAGGGCTTTGACTGGGCCTTGTCAGTAGGACGCCTCCAAGGGGGCAGGTACTCAAGATAAAACTACCTGGCAGAGCAGAGGAGTGAGCTGGCATTCTGATGTGGAGTTTTGAGCTGGAGCCCAGGAAGTAAGCATACAGAGGAGCAGAGCAACTGAGCCTGGAGAGAAATGAGCCCCCGGTAGAGAAACAGCTGGTCACCTGATACTCTACAGCTGGCCTTGTAGAGAGAGGCAAAGCCTAGAGAGCCTCCTAGTCTACAGTTGACATTGTGGAGAAAACAGAGCTGAGCCCAGAGAGAAACAAGCTCTGGGAAGAGAGGAACCAAAGAAGCCTGAAATTGGCAGACATCAGCAGCCATCTTGCCCCAACACGTGGCAACAGACTTTGATGAGGAAAGTAACTTATGCTTTATGGCCTGGTAACTGTAAGCTTCTACCCCAAATAAATACCCTTTATAAAAGCCAAGAGAGTTCTGGTATTTTGCATCAGCACTCCTTTGACTAACTAATACAGAAGATATTAAAAAGAAAACCTTAAGACTCCTTTAGATAATTCTCCCCAAAAAAATCATTTATATATTCATGAATATAATACTCCATACATACTAACATATTTAAAGACAAAAATGATATTATTATCTCCAGGATTGTGAGAACACCTTTGAAAAAAGCTTTGTAAAATCATTTAAAAAGTTAGTCTGATTAGAGCTAAAAAAAAAAATTAAAACTAAAAACCTTTTTTTTAACTAACCTATTTCCTTGTAGGAAAATACAGAATAAGTTGTCAAGCAACTACCCAAAAATAAAGCACTAGGTCCAAAGGATTTCAAGGGGATTTCTACAAAAGCTTCAAAGACTGGATAATCCTAATGTTCTGAAATTGTTCTCATTTTTATGAAATAAATATAACATTGATAGCTAAGCCTGATAAAGACAGTACAAAAACAAGAAAATCAGAGATCAGTATGACACATAAATAATGAAGTAAAAGTTCCAAATAAAGTTTCAGCAAACAGAACCCAATACCTTATTAAGAAAACAATATGCAGTGAATGATCAAGAGAGATTTATTCCAGGACTGCAAATTTGGTTCACTATTAGGAAATTCATGAATATAATACTCCATACATACTAACATATTTAAAGACAAAAATATTATCATCTCCAAGATTGTGAAAACACCTTTGAAAAAAGCTAAGTACCCATTTCTGTTACAAACACTCAGGGGGAGCAGGTGTAGCTCAGTGGCTGAGCTCCTGCTCCCCAAGTACGAAGTCCATATTCAATCCCCAGGAGCTCCTAAAAATGACTTAGGAACACAGGAACACTGTACTTTAGGCATCAGCTGAAGCAACCAGACAAAAGAAATTTTAAAAAAGCATGAAATTAGGAAAAGAAGGAAGAAACTATCTCATGTTCCTGTAGAATGCACTATAAAACAAACAATAAAAGGATTCAGTAGAGTAGCAGGATAATAACTTAAGCAGTAATCAATAGCAGTCATATATAAAAAACAATAACCATTTAGAGGACATAAGGGGAGAGAAAACCTTTTTTTTCACCGTGACAAAGAAAATAAAATACTTAGGAATAAATTTAGCAATAAATGTGGGGAAAACCTTTAAACATTCCTGAAAATCACAAAAGTAGACCTGAACAAAACATATCCCCTTGTAATTGGATTGGACAACGGAACATCACAAAGATGCCAGTCCTCCTTTAGTTAATTTATAGATTTAATGTATCTCAAGAAAAGAATCAAGAGGTATTTTTTAATAATCAAGCTAAGCAAGTGAACATTAAAAGTCATATGGAAAAATAAACATGCAAAAACAGACAAGAAAACAGTAAGACTAGCCTTCTTTAATAAACATAGTATATTAAACTATATTAAAACATACTACTGGCCTTATTAAAATATACTATATTAAATTATATTAAAACATACTTTGAAACCTCTAATTAAAACAGTGTATTATTTGGTACAGTAATAAACAGTCCAGAGGAACAAAAGAAAGCCAAAAATAGACGAGTATACGTAGAACTTCAACACGATAAAAGCGGCTGCTTAAGCCACTGAGACAAAGGTGGGCATGTTAACGGTGCTAGGACAACTAGTTAGCCATTTGGGAAAAGATAAAACTCCAAATCAATCAGGGACCTAAATATGAACAAATGAGACCCCATGAGGAGTCAGAGAGAAGATGGGTACACTCCTCCTGACCTTGGGGGCTTTCCAACTATGACTCGATTCCAGATACAATGACCTTAATTAAAATCTGAAGACAAATGAAAAACAAGAAATAGATATTTGCAACACGTATAACATATAAGGACTAATAGTCCAAACACACAAAGAATTTTTCAAGCCTGAGAGGGAAAAAAAAGGCTAAAAACTAATTTAAAAATTAAAAATAATAAAACCCCACTAAATGGCAGGCAAAACAGATAATTCACCAAAAAGAAAATATACAAATGACCCTTACACATATGAAAAGAAACAGATAGATGCATCTACTCATTTGCTATAAAGGAAATACAGGAAGGATGAATCCAAAACTAACGAGATTGATTAGTGGGAATTGGTAGGAATGAGGTGGAAAAACCAGAAGAAATGAATGATAGGAAATATCTCTTCTCCAAGTACAGTTTTTGTTAGATTGTTCTGATTACTAGAGTCATGTTAATGTTTCACATACTCAATAAGAGAAAGCATAAATTACAAGAAGCAGGTGGCAGGGCAGAGAACCCTAAAATGGAATATAAAGACCAATGAATGAACTAAACCATATTTTAAATGAATCATGTGACAGAGAAAGAACAAACCTGAGTTACTGTGGGACATCGTATTTTGACTATGTGCCCTCAGAGTAAAAATAAACAAACAAACAAAAAAGCCAAATATTGAAGAGATACAGAAGGAAGAGAGGAAAAAGGAAGAAAAAGAAAAGAATGAGGAGCAGAAAAAGTAGAATGATGATGAAGTAAATGTGGTATAATGCTAACAACTAAAGACCATGGATGAAGGGTATATGGAAATTCTTTGTCCAATTCTTACAGCTATTCTGTAAGTCAAAGTAACAAGTTAAAAGGAATAAACAGGAAAGAGTAAAAAAGGAAATTATATAACAGAAACCAAATGAAAGATCGATAGAATTACTCATAAAGGGAAAAATATCTGACCTTAAAAAAAGCCTTCCTGGGAGCAGATGTGGCTCAAGTGGTTGAGCTCCTTCCTCTCACATGGGAGGTCCCAGGTTCTGCTCCTGGTGCCTCCTGAAAAGAAAAAAGAAAAAAGAAAAAAAAAAAAAAACAAGCAAAAAACAAAACAAAAATACCAACTCAGGGAAGCCGATGTTGCTCAGTGGTTGTGAGCCAGCTTCCCAAATATGAGGTCCCAGGTTCAATTCCCGGTCCCTGGTGCCTAAAAAAAAAGCCTTCCCTAGGTAAACTACTACTTCAAGACTTGACACTACTGAAAGCACATATACAAACATGACTGAACAGTACTGTTCATCAGACAAAGTAACTCACAACAACCTGAATACCCACTGAGAGTCGAATGGTTGAAGGAGTTGTGGCATAAGCACGTATTGGAATATTATAGGGCAGTGAAAATGAAGAAACTACAGGTATATGAAACAACATAAATGTGGTGGGGGAGTACAAAAAAGGCTTTGTACTGTATGATACCCATTTTCAGAAAGCACAGAAATAAGCAAAGTCGTTCTCATCTATATTCACGCAATTAAACTGCTCTTTACAAGAGCAGTGACACCAAGGACAGTCCCTCTGGGAAAGGCACAGGGGTAGGACTGAACACAAGTCCTGGACCTGGCGTGTCCTAGAATTAAATGGTGGGTCCATGAATGTCATTTTATAATATAAACAATTACCCATGCCTAAAAACATAATCTTCAAAACTTCTTGTGTCAGTGCCCTTCCTGGTTGTAGTACTCAAACCCTGGGAACTACTTTGAGCCACCCCTCAAAACCTGTTTGGGGTTAATGGCATAGGAAAAGACCTTAACTCATACTAAAGACTAATATGGGCCAATTAGTTCACTCCAAGAAACAATGCTCTGTGAAAACAAAGGTCAACAATCAGCAACAGACCAATACACACAAGATTTGGAGACGCAAGCCCTTCCTGGCAGCCGCTAATCATATCAATACTTATTCCAGACACCAAGTAAGGTCGTGCCTAAGACGCCCAGATTTATAGGCACTTTCAACTTACGAGACATCACTGGACTTTTCAGAAATTTGTTGAATTTTATAACATAAATAACGCTTCTGAGTATAGTATAATCTAGTATTTTAAACATAAAATGCAAAAACAAAAGAGCAGGTGTTGTGAAAGAAAAAAGAAGATATAAGTGTCATAAACTTCCAAGGAGAAATTGGATTTTTTTCAGTTATACAACTAAGTTTTCCACTATGCTATACTTCAAATATCATCACTATATTTTAGGCAATATCAAAATAATAATTTATCTACCCCTAAAAAATCCACATTGGTAAATGTTGTCCATATATATGGCCACAAAATACTAGTAATTATAATGCTGGTATACATGGTTATGTTTTTTAATATGTGCTTAACAAATGCAACTTTTAAAATTTAATAGGAAAATAAACACTCCAATATGTAAAATCTAATTATCTTCTCACCTAGCCAGGAAGATACAATTTTTAAAGTCTCAAACTGCTATAATATTCTCTAGTCTATTAAAAATTGTCTGGTGCTCAAAATATTTAAACTCAGAAGATCAAGTGTACCCAACATCCCCAATTCCCATGAAAACTCAGTAAAAATCTACAAAATGTTTCTTTGAGTGGTTTGTTTGCTTGCTGGTTTCGCTTCCTTTTAAATGTGAAGGCCTTGGTTTTCTAGGCTATAAGGGATACAAGGTCAGGACATACTCCTTCACGGCTATAAAGACAATCAAAAGTACAATGAATGGCAGTTTTCCATCTTTAACTCTGAATGGAAAATCGGCAATGCCAGTCGGGCGTATCATGTTGCATTGCTGGACCTCTTCTAAAACACACACAAAAAGCCTACTAATCAGAACAGCATGTACACAAAGGAGCACCCCGTTTACAAAGTAAAAGCAATTTTTTTCCAGTAATTCTCCTTGTGGTCAACCCTGTTTTGTATTAAGTAAGCATAATAACCCTTGTGAAGCCTAAACAAGAAATAGGTGTAAATACCCATGCCCTTTTGACTATACCCAAAGAAATCTGTTTATTTCCATTAATGGTTAAAATAATTCAAAAGGAGAATGCCAATAAAATAATGTTTTTTAAAACTTTTAACTTTGAAAATATTTTTGGTCTTTAATTTTCAGTCAAACATAGTCTTGCCCAATCAAGGCCACTTTTCTCCCATTCTTTCATTTCTCAGGTACAATAGAGGCTGATGGCTTCTACTTTCACAAAATGTCCTCGCACCTTTTCCTTTGATATCCTGATATATTTTAAGATTTATGTTGTTGAGCACAGTAGCTCCTATTTAATGCTCATTGTTGGGTCTTTTGAAAATAACTCCTATAGGGAAATCATTCTTGGTTGCAGAAACAAAGGATTTGCAAGAATTTAGGAAGATTCAAATAGCATATCTAAATCTGAAGATTTTTCAATAAAGTAAAAAATAAGTGAATAGATTTATTTTGACCCAACAAAGAACAGGACAAAAGTCAGTGTTTAAAAACAACTGACTCCTTCTAAGGAAGGCTTCCAGTAAGAAATGACCCTTGATTTATAATATAATGAATAAATGTAATTTAATGGATTTAAGGAGATACCTAGGATTTATCTAGGCTATGTAGGGTGGTTAATTAAGGAGGAATATATGACATCTTAAGAAAATAGTTAAGATGCAGAAACACAAGAAACAGGAATGGTTACTTTCTTCATAAGAGACGGATTCTATAACTGATGAAATTGCTAACATTCCATTTTAGTCATTTTTAATTATTCTCCAGACTTATTGGTATTCTATATTTAAAGGCTCTGCCTTTACTTGCTTATTTGAGGAATAATATTGTGTTCTTGAGGGCTGTTTGGGGAACACCATATACACAGATTGTAAAGGAGCACTTTTAAATTATGCAAATTGACAAGAGACACTGTGTTTTAATTCCTAAAAGAGATAGGCAGAGATCAAGTGCTCATAATCTCTTGTTAGCATTGTCAACAAAAATCAAACCATGTAAATGCGAATGTAACCTTTCGAAGAGGAAAGTAAAAAGGAGTAAGCTTTGTAAATCCTCATTGTTTCTTTATTATCACAGCAAGTGGAAAATCACACAGCATCCCCCCCAAAAATAAAAGATTAAAGCAGAAGGAAATTAAACAAATATAGAAAACATTGTCTAGCAAGTTTCAAGAAGAATTAAACATTTCAACACTATAAATACATCTGTTAGCCAAATTACTGTTTAAAATCTTAGATTTTTTTTTTCTTTTAACTCTTGCTTCACATAGAATGGCCAAATACAGAGAAGTTCTAAGCAATTTCCCAAGAGGGAAAAAATAGGGATCACATTTTGAGTTAAAGTCATATGCTTTGAAGACATCATTTGAAAATGTTAAGTTCCTGCTGAATGGGTTTCTGGCTTCTCAGTTCATGGAAACTAAACCCTTAAAAGAGTTTCTTTTAAAACCCATTACAACAGGATGAGACACTTAAGAATGAAGAAGTGTGTGTGCTCTTTTTTTGGACTCATTTATCGATTTATTCACTCATTCAAAATACAATTGTATGAGACTCATTTGTGGTTTCCCTTCAGATGGCTCTTCTGCCCCCTTGTATTTGAACCTGTAGTTTGCACTATACTTGTTGAGTGTGTGTCCGAGACTCACGTCTTTGGTCCGTTCCTGTGATGGTTGAACACTGAATCTCAGTAGAACTGTAACGCCTACCCTCCAGTTCATTGGACTTACCTGACAACTAACAGGGAGATGATGATGGAAAACGCCCATCCCAAGGAAGGGAGAGCCTGAAACTGCAAGTAGAATAGCTCCATCCATCTGCCCCATGGGAACTGAGCCCCCTCTCAATTAGAAGCAGAGTGGGCATCACCATCCCAAAGTTCTCAAAATTGGGTAATGAACAATGGACTCAAGTAGACTTATTGCTATTCTATTATAGACTTATTATAATTCTAGCAATGGAAGAACTTTCATCATTGATATAAAGGCAGTGGCCACCAGGGGTTCCGAGGGGAGGAAAAGGGACGAAGAGGTGTAATATGGGGGCATTTTCAGAACATTGGTATTGTCCTGCATGAGAGGCTATTATATATTTTTTCATAACATACAAAATTGTGCAGGACAGAGCTTAAACTGAAATGTAAACTACAGTCCATGGTTAGTAGCAATGCTTCATTCAACGTGTGTTCCTCAATTGCAACAAATGTACCACACTAAAGGTGGATGTTGCTGATGTGGGAAAGTGTGGGTGGGGCATACAGGAATACCCTATCTTTTTTATGTAATATTTATGTAATCTAAAGCTTCTTTTAAAATAAAAAAATTAAAAAACTATTTTAAAAAAACACAACTGTAGAGCTCTACTATAATCAAGACACTATGCAATGTAAGATACAGACCAAGTCTTTACATTGAAAAAGTTTACCCTAAGAATATCATATCGGTATTGGAAGTCTTTAAAAATCCTTATCTAAAGTACTTAATGTTAGCATTACAGACAGGTTTGGCACTGTTGTAGAGTTGATAACACTTTTGGAACACCTCAAGTAAAAAATGACTAAAATAAAATACTAGTGTCTAGCATTTAACAGGCACCAATAAACCAATCAACTTGAGAATTTATCTAGATATTTCTTGGAAATATTTTAAATAATTCAAGCCACTGTTAGCTAATTTTCAAAAAAGTAAAATCTCAACTGATAGATATAAAATGAATACATGTTAAAGATTGTATTCTACTCATACAATGAGAGAACCAGTCAAATGTAATAACCAATTTAAAAAAATATCAAAAAAGCACAAGTTTATGGGGAGCAAAAGGATATTGAAATGAACCGCAAATGGAGGTAACACTGGTTCTTTCTACAAAAGGAGTGGAAAGTCAACCAGAGTTTACTGGACATCACAGAATCTGCATGTCCACCTTTAGTCCTACAGCACATAAAAGTCTGCCACACAGCCCAAAGACAGTGAGCAGGACTGGAAGCAGCTCCCCTCGAAACCCGGGCTGACACAGACAATTCGTTCTTTCCATCAATGACTAGTTTCTTCCCACATGGGCAAAAAGAATAACTCAAATTTCTGTTTATCTAAGTGAAATGAAGAAAGAAGAGAGGCCTGTCTTCGAGCACACACCATGTGCGAGGCACTGTACAGAACATGGCTGTGTGTCCAATGATTTGAGGTGAGACACCAACAGCCACATGATAACTGACGATCCAAATGTTTTCCGTTTAACTAGTGCTGCCAAAGATCTCACAGCTAGAGAACTGTTGAGCCAGGATCAGAAAGCAGGTCTGTTGACCCCAAAACTCCACAATGACTAAAACGCAAGCCACAATCATGTAGGGTTTTGGATTTGTTTGTTTTTATGTTTTCTAGTTAAGTAAATGAACAATGAAAGATATATATAAGATAAACAAAATATAGCATAACTAATAATAAAAGCACAAAGTTAAAAAAAGGAAAGCAGAAAGATGAAAATTTAAGAATCATTTAATAAAACCAATGTTCTCAAATAAGTATATATTGAAGTTGACACCAATAACAGAAGATTTTGTCCTTTGTTATTAAAAACCCAAAGAAAAGAAAAACGTGGCTAGCTAGCATACATACAGTAATTTAACAATGCCAATTAAAAAATAAAATAAAACCAGCAGTCCTCAAATAAATGCTTAAATATACTCTACTGCCAATGCAAAACAAAACTTATGACGGCAAACAAAACTACTTTAAACTCCCTACAGGTCTTCCAGTTAATCAAATAGCAGAGAAAATCCACTTACAGTGTATGAATATTGGAAAAATGAAACTCACAATTTTCTCTTCTTACTTCCTTCCTTAAACCTGCAATAAAGAGCTTGCCACAATGTCCATTCCCTTTATGCTATGGAGATTATTTTCAGTTCTCTTTTTCTTCTATGTGCATTATGCTTTCTTCAATTGAAGTTTTCTTTTCCTCTTATTCTGTGAATGAGTTTCCTCTATTAGTATTTTTTTTCCAAATGCCCATGCCATTCTTGCTATGAATTTTTTGTAATGTATATTACTATTTTACTTAATCATTATGTCTTGAAGTTAAAGTGGTTTTTTTCTTTTCTGAATCATAAAACAGTAATACAAATAAACAAATCTTCCTATCAACATACTGACAGGTTTCAGTAGATTATAAGCATAACAGCCATTTGCCAGAAGCTGACTCAGCCTCCTAAGATGAAATAAAAGGCCCCATAATAATTTTCATTCAGACAAAATGAGTATCATTTTATACCACTGGAATTCTTCACTTTAGAGCTTTTTGGTATTTTACCAAGCTTCATCTGAAGTTTGAAAAACGTCTTTACTTTTCAAATAGAGTGCTACATTTAAGCATCCCCATCCGAGTAAGCAGCATTTCCACATGTAAATTAAAATCAACATTCTGGTTTTACACACTTGGCAAAAGCTTAATTCATCTCAGAGAGGAATCTCCTCTCAATATATTGACAAAATTAAATTACTGAGTCTGCAAGGATCTGTTCCAACGTTGGATAAACAAAATGTGGTATATACATACAACAAAATATTATTCAGCCAGAAAAAGGAATGAAGTTCAGGTTCATGTGACAATATGGATATATTCAAGACATAATGTTGAGTGAAATAAGACATATACAAAAGGATAACTATTGTATGATCTCACTGATATAAAATAACTAGAATAAGCAAACTCATTGAGTTTAGAGTCTATAATATGGGTTACCAAGGGCTCAATTAGGGGTAGGAAATGGAAAGTTAATGTTTAATTTGTATAGAAATTCTATTTGGGTTGATTGTAAAGTTTTAGAAACGGATGGTGGTGATAGCAGTACAACATCTTTTAGTGTAATTAACAGCAATGGATTATACACATGAATATGTTTAAAAGGGGAAATCTTAGGTCGCATATATATATTACTACAATAAAAATTAAAAGATAAAACATAGGACTATATAACCCAGTGAACCCTATTGTAAAAGATGGACTATAGTTAACAGTACAATTATAAAAATGTTTCCTGAATTATAATAAATGTACCATACTAATGCAAGGTGTTAATAATAGGGTTGCATAGTGGGGGAAATGCACCCTAATATAAACTATGGACTGTAAGTCATAGTACAATTACAATAGTCTTTCATCAATTTAAGAAAGGTACCACACTAATGCAATGTGTTACATTCTAGGGGAGGGATATATGGAAACACTGTATTTTTTAAATGATTTTTCTGTAAACTTACAATTTCTCTAATTTAAAAATTTTATTAATTAAATAAATAAAAGTTAAAGCCCTACAGGGAAGAGATGAGGAAGCAGAAAGGGTAGGCAATCTAAAAGAAGCGAAAATTTTTTCTATACACATACAAAGCATAAGAAAAAGAATGCTTAATGATCTCTCTAAAATTCTGTCCCTTATATTTCATTCAATTTTACAAAATTATCAAACAGTCCTACTATAATCTGCCAATATCCTCATAAGAGCATAACTTTTACGTAAAATAGATCAAATCTTAGGAAAAGAGTTGTACTCTTTCTATTCTCCTCTACATGCTAAAAATGACAGCCTGTTTATACCGGAGTGCTTAGAGTATTTGGAGATTTACTTTTATCAAACTATTTATTTGCACTACCTCTTTTTATATTTCCTAACAACCCTAATAGGGGCGTGTTTTAGTTTGCCAAAGGCTGCCGATACAAAGTACCAGAAGTGGGTTGGCTTTTATAAAGGAGATTTATTTGTGGTAAAAGCTTATAGTTCCAAGGCTGTGAAAAGTCCAAATCAAGGTACCATAAGAGGTGCTTTCTCACAAAAGTCAGCTACTGTTGACCTGGCGTGTTGCCACGTGTTGAAGCAAGATGGCCACTGATCTCTGCGCAACCATGCACAGGGCTTGTCTCTCCCTGAGCCTCAAGGGGGCTTCTCTCCTCTTGAGCTGGTCG
>PVKH010005280.1:0-22294 GCA_004027955.1 Chaetophractus vellerosus
TCTTTGTTTAGACTCCTTCATTTAGGATGGCAAGCATTTAGGAAAATATTCTGGGGGCACATATAATCATCATTTCTGATGGCTAAAGTGCAGCTAAGTGAAGATGGTCCAGAGGTCAAAGAGTGGGTCAGAAGACTGACTGATAAGTTCCCTCACCCACTGGTCACATATGCTAAGTGCCTCCTGAAGAAACAGTCCAAATCATGCAATGTTTTTATAAATACATTATTACCAAAGTATTTAATTCAGTTTTAGGAAAGTTTCTCTTTTCTAACATCCCTTCCCTGAAAACAAACAGGCTGAAAGTAATCATGGCTCCTCAAATCAGTCCTCTTCCACATCAGTTTGACAATACTTCTATTAGATCTTTACATCTTCACTTGAAACTCTTTGTCTTAAATTTAATATTTTCTTTAGGATAATAACACCTAATGAGCAGTATACAGAGGAATCAGAAGGTAAAAATATCATTGAAAGAAGGACTTGAGGAAATTTGAGTAAATTAGGGTTGAGGCACTGTGGAGAGTGTGAAGTCTTATTTGTATCTCAAACATTGACAGGATTAGGAGATAAGATGAAGTCCAAATAGGGTAATTCAAAAGAACATATTTATATTGAGATGTCTTTTACAAAATCCCTCAGAAAACATTTGAAACAATCAGTGTTATCTATATATTTCTTGCTTCTTATAAAAAAATTTTGTCTCATGAAAAGCAAGAAGGTAAGGAATTGAAGTAAAGCAAATAGGACTATTATTAGAGTTTGGTATTGAGATGAAATCTCTTCATGAGACCCCAAAATTTTGTGTGATTCCTTTCAGAGGCACTCATTTATATAGGCATGCCATTGATAATGGGTCCCTGTCATTTATTCACTTTTGTGATTTGATTGGACAAGGACAAGAGCAGGTAGTCATATAAGAAAGTCAGAGGTACAAGTAAGATAGAAGTTCTGATGATTAGCCAGGTCCTGGATGTGTGGGTAATGAAGAGAGAGACTTGTGAAAGCTGATCAAGAAGAGGGATATGCAACTGAGAGATGCCAAATGACTGGCAGGCTCCAACTTTTAGCAGGAAAAGTGAAGAGTAAATAGGTTAGTTTGGGCAGAATAGCTTAGTTTAAGTTTTCAGACAGTTTCATTCCAGAGAACAGCAAAAGGTAAAGTTATGGGAGTAGTTGAAATGGAAGAAATGCAAAGGCAAATCAGTGTGTTAGTTATCTATCCGTGTATAACAGATCGCCACAAATTAGTGGCTTAAAATAACAGACATTTATTATCTCACAGTTTCTGTGGGTCAGGAGTCCGGGTACGTCTTAGCTGTGTCCTCTGTGTCACACAAGGCTGTAATCAGTGTCAGCTGGGTTGCATTCTGACTAGAGTCTTGGCTGGGGAATAATCCACTTTCAAGCTCACACAGATTATTGGCAGGATTCCTTTCTTTGCAGCTGAAGGATTGAGGCCTTGACTTCCTTATTTATTTATTTATTCATTTGTTTGTTCATTCATTTGTTTGTTTGTTTATTTTTCTTTCCTCTCTGACTCTCTTTTCTTCCCCCTTTTTCCTCCTGCCTAAACACCTTGCTGGCAGTGTACTTTTGAACTCTTCTTTCTTTCTCCTTGAGGAACTGTCACCCACTTCCTTTGTCATTTCTATCCTTATGATAATAATAGCTGACAATGATAAGTGATCACGGAGGGGTGGGAAGGGAGCTGAGCAAGTACTGGACTGAATTCCCTTATTCAATTCTCACCTATGGGGTAGGTACTGTTATGATCCTCACTTTGACACTTGGAGAAACTGAGGCTTGGGGACTTAAAGTAACCTGCCCAAGGTCACCTAGCTAGAAAGAGGCAGAACCAGGATTCACACTTGGGTCTCAGAACATCTGCTTGGAGCTGATGGTGCTCCTGTACCTCATGCTGCTCAGTGCGCCATCTGGGTAGACACCCTTTCCAAGGGCCTGGGGCTGTCTCCTCCATCCCCTTAAATACAGAACACCTACCGCCAGACATCAGGCAGTGCACGTGGCATATTTGCACTGGTGGTTAAAAGAGCCGACTACTCCCAGACTCTGATTCCTGGCCATTCTGGCCCTCCCCTGACTCCCCACAGACTCCCTGTATCCAGCAGTCCTGACATGGTGTTGCAGGGGAAGGAAGCTTCAGGACTTTGCTGGTCTGGGTCCTTGCCGTTGCTACACCTGTGGTTAAATAGTTTTACTATTACTTCCGAGGCCCTAGCTTCTTACTGGCGGCAGGCTAGAGGTTGCCTTCAGCTCCTGGAGGCAACTCTCACCTCCTAAAAGCAGCCTGCAATTCTTAGAGTCTACTTGCAGTTCCTTTCCATGTGAGCTTTCTCAACGTGGCTCCCTAATTCATCAAGACCTCAAGGAGAGACTCTGGAGTGAATCTACTAGCAAATTAGAGTCTGATATAATGTAACCATGGGAGTGACATCCCATCACCTTGGCTATTTTCTGTTATCTGGAAGCATGTCACAGAACCTGCCCACACTAAAAGGAAGAGGTTTACAAAAGGTGTGAACATCTGGAGGTGGGGAGCAAGGGGGCCACATTAGAATCTGTCCATCACTCTTAGTGAGATAAAAACAAACAAACAAGAAAAAAAAAAAAACCCTGAGGTTAGTATGACTTTGAAATTCTTTAGGATGGTAGAATGAAACAGGTGCCAAAGTCTAAATAAATGCAGGGGAATACCAAGGAATAACAAAGAAGAAAAGGGGCAAAAGTTGGGACAGCTGTATAGCTGTATGAGCCTTAGAGGAACAGAGATTTTTTTTTATGTTTGGCTAGAGATGTAAGGCAGGAAGCAGCACTGACCACAGAAGGAGACATCTGAAACCACAGCATGTGAAAGTTGGGAGAATCAACAGAGATTATTTTATGAATAAGCTGATAAGTGAAAAATGTTGTTTACAATGGAATGATTTGGAAGAGACAAGTGGGAACATGGGATGAAGGAGAACATTGGGAAATTGATTCTACTTGTATTACATTTCTTACTCCTCAGTTCATTAGTATTCTCTATTCCTTTATTTCCAACTTTTCTCTGTTAATTTTTTCAGATGTCTCTTACAAATAGCACGTATCTTAGAAATAGTCCAATCGGAGTCTCTGTTATTTAACACAGGAATTTAAACTAGTTTTGTGTTTACCATTATGCAGACTTATTCCTGCCTTGTTTTATGCTTTCTTATTACAATGCTTTTTATATTTTTGGTCCATCTTTTGTATGATTGAACTAGAAGTCTTTGCCATATTTCCTATCTCTACCTTCCATAACCAACCCTTTCCTTTTTACTGCTGAGTAGTATTCCAGAGTATGAATGTAGAAGTTTGTTCATCCATTCATAAATTTAAGGACCTTTGAGTTTATTGGGAGCAGAACCCCCATGTTCAGATTCCAACTTGTGGTCTTGTGGGTGTGAACCCTTTTGTAGACAGGACTGTTGAAGATATTATTAGCTAAGGTGTGCCCAGACAGAATAAGGGTGAGCCTTAATCCAATGTGGCCGAAGTTCTTATAAACAAAGGAAATTGGACACAGAAGGAGAGACCATAGGGAGCAACCAGAAGCTGGAAGTCAACAGAATCTGGAAGAGAAAGAAGACGTGGCCATGTGTATTCCACATAACAGAAAAACCAAGGAACCCCAAAGATTATTAACCAGCCAGAAGACAACCCTGGGAGGAAGCAAGCTTTCTAGCCTCTGAAACTGTGAGCCAATTAATTCCTGTTGTTAAGCCAACACATCGTGTGGTATTTGTTTTAGCAGCTAGGAAACTAAAACAGGGCTGTTTCCAGTTTTTGAAACTTGTGAATAAAGCCGTTACTAATACTCGCTTACAGGTTTTTGTGTAAAACATGTTTCTCTTGGGTAAATATTTTAGAGTGAGATAGAAATTGTCTAACTTTTTCAATGTGTTTGTACCATTTTGCATTTCTGCCAATAGTTTTTAATGTATTGATTTGTAATTTTAAATGGACTTTTAAGCTTGCTTCCAAACCAGTTAAATTAATATAGGTATAATTTATTTATAAGTTAAGCATATTGGTAAAAATAAAGTAGCTTATTTATTCACTCTTGAAGTTAGATTTACAGAAACTATTTTTAATAATGTCCTTTTCATAATGAAAAATGTGGCCTACATACTAATATATAATGACTAACTAGAAAGATGGGAAAAGTATGCTGAAATTTCCAGATTGGTGTCCGTATGATCACTGTTGTACTTAAGATTCTTTCAGTTGTAAGTCACAGAAAACTCAATCAAATATGGTAAACATATTGGCCCTTATAATTCATGTAAGGTTCATGGGTAAACCTGGAACAATTGGGTTTAGGACTTACACTTTCCATTTTTCTATCCATTGGTTTGGCTTTATTCTTTACCTCAATGTGGCTGTGCAATGGTTACAGAATTTTTAAGCTTCACATCTGCTGTCTTCTTATTACATTGGAAAATAGTGAACAACTTTGGTATTTCCAGCAAATGTCTTGAAAGACCCTTTGATTGGACTGGTTTTGTGCATGTGGCCATCCCTGACTTAATTAATCCCTCTGTCAAGGAGATTGTGTTGCTCTGATTGGCTTGTGTTTGAGTCATTTGCTTCATTCATGGGACTGCAGATGAAATCCTGCTCACACCATACGAATTGAAAGTTGGGGAGGGGTAGATTCCAAAGGAAAATTGGAGCTGTTGGTAATGCAGAGGAAAACAACAAATGCCCATACTATTATGATTATAGGACATTTGTGTGTGTGTTTATGCTATGTTACATATATTATATATAATATATAAAAATGATACATAGTGGATATATATGACTAGCTAGAATTTATGTATTATCTACAATAATACATATATTATATATATAAACAATCAATGTTCACACTATTAAAATTATGATACATCTATATTTATAAATAAATATATTTATACATACTTACTATATAATCCATACATTTTATGCAATTACACACATGTACACACAATATTTTCCCTTATGGTCATGTATCACATTTAAAAAGTAGGTATTTAAAAAAAAATGGTGTGCCCTCAATCAGTTCTCTATATTCTTGGCTATAAGTTTATCAATTTTAAAAAAAGTAGGAATAAACATATGTTTGGATAAAAACTTTATATCTTTATGTTCAGGCCTTGATGAATACCCAAAAAGCATGAATTTCTAAAATGAGGTCAATTATTCTTTACTTACCTAAATAAATCAGATGTGAATCTAAGCAAATTTAATGGTAGCTCAACAATGCTTCATATAGACACACTCACCTAAGTTATTGGTTTCTTATTTTAGTTTTTCCAGGCTTTTGAAAGTGGAACATGGCAAATTCTAACCATCAAAGACATTTTTTTTTCTGGTATTAATTTGAAACTGTTCCATTGATCATTTAAAAAACCAGCCAATTAAAAAGAAGCAGATGTAAATTAAACCCATTTACATCAAATCACAGCATAGAAGGGGATTTCTGAGGTAGGTAGACAATCAGTAACTGCATTGTGAAGAACAATCATTCACAAAGGGTAGTGATATTCAATGGAAACAGAGGAGGAGTGAGAGGAACACGAAGGCTTGAATTCTGTCCTGTGCAAACTCTAAGGTCATCTTAGAGTTCTATCTGCTGCTTCTCCTAACCCAACTTCCTGTTTCCTCCTTCCCTGTTCTTTCTCTCTCTCCTTCCAAAAGTAAAGATTGCTTTAGGAAGATTGAATGTGGAAAGAGTTTAGGGCAGGGATGGTAAGGAAGATTGTGAAGGAGGAAGGAAAGTGCAGCATGCCGGTTTATTTCTTCCTCCATTTCCAGCCAGAGCTGGACAAAACAAAACAAAACAAAACAAAACAAAACAAACCCATCTTTCACTAAACAGATTATGTTGTCTCTTTCTGAAAGATTCCCGACCTGCAGGCTAATGTGAACTGTGGTACTGACAGCTGCTCTATAAGGACACAATAGTTGCTTTTAATTCCTTTTTTCTCTCCCTTCCAAAAATATGTACCAATTCTGAACTTTAAAGCGATCTAGCCTCTTTTGAGCCCTTTGTCAAACAGAGAAGAGAAAAAGATGGTCTGCTTAGCTAGGCTTCTAGGTCAAATGAGCTCTGCCTGGCTTCTATACAAGGAGTTCATATACTAAACAACTTTTAAAAATTAATCCTATTCAAAGAAACAATTTACACATAATCACTTGATTAAGTGCTTCAAATAAGAAAATTAGAATGGAATCAACTTTGACATATTTACTGTTCCATTACTTCAAATATTCAAAAAGACAAAAGAAAAAATCAAGAACAGTTGAGATAGTCCAAAAATAAGCTTTGGAGCAGAAACTAGGGATGATGATCAGGAACAACCCACTTTGGCCGACCAGCTTATTATGCAACCCGTGGCTTCTCCAAACCTGGACGAGTCCAAGTTTAGATATCATGTGTGCTGTTATTCCAGCTAGGATACAAACAATATAGCTTTCTTTCTCTGGGTCCCACTCTGATGGCCTCTAGGTGGTTGAATGCTTCTCTACAGTTCAATGTTAATTTTACAATGCCCAGATAGGTTTTATAACAACAAAATAATTATTTGAAGAAAACCCAAAAACTATGATTAACCCTATACAAGCATGACTAATAGTTAACTTAAGCATACACCCACAGCTAATTACCTATCCATGACTAACCTGTAGTCTCTCCACACTGGTATCATTTATTCATATTTCATTCATTGAACAAATATTTGTCTACTATGTGCTGGGTACTGTTCTAGGTGGCTGGGTACAATGTTAAATACAACGAAACATAGACAATCCTGGTGGAACTATAGTCTGAAGTGGAGAGAGGCCTACATTAATCAATTATAAACAAATGCAAAAATCACAATTCTTCAAATACTACAAAGGAGAGGTCATGGGTACACTTCTCAGGGCATTGGACATCAAATAACAACTTGATGGCTGTTGGTGATTGTGGTTTCTCTTATGACCACGGATAGGGTAAGTTTGCATCATCTTGACAGAATATTCTTCTCATCCTCATTCCTCACCCATTTTATCCACCACCTCCTTCTGCATCTACACATTGAAGACCCAGGGGTTGCTACCCTTTATCTCTAGTCAGAGTTGCTTCTCTACCTTCTCCTTCCATTACCTCTGAATCATCTTGATTCTAAGAGCAGAAAAATTCAGTCACCAAGCTTGCATCTGTTTGTCTCAAACAGAGTTAATGGTTTCATTCTTTGGGTCTTTGGCTGGTGAGGACCGTGGGTTATGGAAAATGCCCTTAGAGTACTCTTGAGAAAGCAGAGGGAGAGTACTAAAAAAAGACACAAATTAATATTTTGAGTTATAATCCTTCCAGATTAGTAAAGCAGATAGGTGGACATCTGGTACAGGGGGAGGCACGGTGGTCAGGCAACAAGAGTTGTCAGAGATAAATCAGTCTATAGGAGTGAAAGGGACAAGGTAGTATTAAGATGGAATTCATAGCTGCATTAATGAAATTTGATGAATGGGTGAAATTTTAATATTCTCTTTGGGTATTTGAATGGTTTCCTGGGTCAGGAACAAATCATTCTAGACTTGCCTACATAGAGTAGGCAGAAGCAGGCATGTGGTGGTACACAGCAGAGGCGGGAGAGTGCGGGGATTCAGCCAAAGCACCTAGTAAAGACCTATCAGAATCATGTGGTCCTAGATTTTCTCTAAGGCTATTGAAATAGTTATATCTTTAATGCTGGACTAAAAGTAAACCCCTATATCACAATACTTTGTATGGAAGAGAGAAAACATGATAGTTGTCTTGAAATAATTAAAGGGCTGTAATATTAAGAAACATAAAGCTTATTGTGCAGGAATACCGAGGGCAGAGGAAGAATTTTGTTTAATATAAAGAATTTTCTGACAGTAGAAGCTTTTTGAAAATGAAATAAATTACCTTGCAAGCTGTAAAAATGTTCAGAGCCTTTTATCAGAGTTGAACAGAAATTTATGCATCAATCAGATACTTTAAGTGAACACAAACTTCCCTCTCATCCCACAATTTCTTGGGTGAACATTTTTAACAAAACAATATTTTTAAGGCAGCACTGGTTTAAAATTTTTTTCTAGCATTAAAGAAATGTTTTTATAAACATAACCACAAAACATTTAAGAAATAATAATGAAAATAATTAAAAATGACATGTGATATTTTCTTTTTTATTTCAACTTCCTAAGATGGATTTTTATTTTTTATTTTTTATTTTTTAAAGATTTATTGTATTACATATTTCCCCTTCCCCCTGCTGCGGCGACGTGCCGAGAGTAGTCACTGCGCAGGCGCGGCTTTTCCCGCTTGTGGGCGGTCTCTGTGTCCGTTCACGGCCGGCTTTCAGTTCGCGGGTGGCTGGCTGTGCTCCATCTGCGGGCGACCTGCCCTGCCCGTGGCGGCTCTTGCCCTGTCTGTGGCAGCTTCTTGCCCTGCCTACGGCGGCTCCGGCCCTCCCATGGCGACTTGCCATTCTCAAGGCGGTCTGCCCGCTAGGAGAGGTCCCCGGGAATCGAACCTGGGGCCTCCCATGTGGTATGCCAGCACCCTATCCACTGGGCTATCGAGCCGGCCCCCTAAGATGGATTTTTATGGCTTTACATTCATCACATGGATATGTCTTTGGAAAGGGTTTGAGAATTGGGATAAAAAAGTAAAAGAATCATTTATTTTTAACATCTGATGTTTCAAATGTTTTGTTCTGCTGAAGTTTGCAGAAATTTGGTTTTCAACTCCATTATTAGCCAAATAATTCAAGTTACCATTTCACACAAAATAGGCATTATGGTGGTTTTGGACATGAAACATGGTTGTATTATTAGGTAATGCAAAAAAATTGGAAATGATTGCTTCTCTTTCTCTCCAATGCTGGCCATTAGAGATCCAGCAAGTACTCTTTAATTAAGACAGGCTTTCCAAAACAAACTCTCTTTCTGCCTGAGTTGTAGCTTCCAGAAGGTAAATAATTGAACATAGTCACTAATGATGAGCACACCGCTATATATACCAGGCATATCATTAAAATGTCAATTTAAGATTTTCAAACTGTTTGTTTCTGTAATTTGTATAATATCTCTTCTGAAGACATGTCCCATATCTGAGTTTCTCTTTCTGATTCATTCAAGTGGTATTTATTGATCTCCTACTAGATACAATCACTGTGCAATACAAAGATGTATAAAATAAGCCATTTCCTGCCTGGTGATTACAGTAATAGAATAGAAAATAAGACAACTATGCAGAACCAGAACTTAAGGTAGTCTTTGATACTTAAGGTAGTATCAGATGAATACATTAATACCATTAAAAACAGTTTTCAGGATACCAGAGGAGAGATGGACCATTTTTATGGGGGGGGGGATCCCAGTTGGGCTTTGTGGAGGGAGTGGTATTTGACTGTAGCTCTAAATGATAAGGATTTCATAGTAGAGATAGCCGGTTAGATATTTATGGATTGACATGACAAAAGGCAGAAGAGAGAGCAATGTGTGAGAAATAGTGATTAGATCACTGTTTGGATTTCTTACACAGGTGTAGTGTAATATGAGTCTTGGATCAGATCAAACATGCTTGCAGAATCACGCTAAGGGATTTGGACTTATTTTAGAGACAATAGGTGATCCAGACAGTGTTTTAGAAGGAGCAGTCTGGGGAAAATGTTTAGGAGAAATAATGGGAGGCAGAGTGACCTGTTGGGAATAACAGTTGGAGGACAAGCATGAGGGTAATTGCAACAGCAATGGAATGGAAGCTCAGGGTATGAAAGAAAGTGGGAAGAATTAGTCTACAGAATTTAGTGCAAGGGGAGGGTGAAGGAAGAGGGACAAGTTTACAATAATTCCTAGATTTAAAGTTTGGGTGATTAATAAGACATTAATAACATTGACAGAAATAGCAAAAAGACATGGATTTGAATTTTTGAATTTAGACGTTTTGATTTTGAATGCTGACAGTCTATCCAAAAGGAAAATTATGAAGCGTAGGAATAAAGAGATCAGGATCTGAAGTAAGATACAACTAGACTAATATGCTTTCCATACCACATATTTGGGTAAATTACTTCATTTCTGTAAGCCTCAGTTCCTCATCTGTAAAATGTGGATAACTTTAGCACCTAACTCATAGGTTTCTGTATGGATTAAATGAAATAATTGATGTGCAAGTCTTCCCTTGGTGATATAATCTATCCCAATAGTGGTTAGCTATTTTTGCTAGTATTATTGTTGTTATTAGGCAGGAGGAAATATGTGTCTGGAACTTGTGAAAGAAGTCAGGACTAAAAGCATAAGTAAAAGTAAAAAGTATGGTTTTGCATGTCACCCATGAAACATGGCTGGTTCAAGCCATGGATGAAAAAAAGAGTATATCAAACCTTGGGGTAGTAGCCACAGTTAGGGGATGGGAAAGAAGAAGATTCATTGAAGTATCAGAGAAAGAGTAAGAGGAATGATAGCTGAGGAAAAACTCTTATGTCACAGAATTCCAAACAGATAAGTTACAAAAAGGACTGACAAGAAGAGTCAAATTTTGCTAAAAACTCAAGAAGGATGTGGGTAGATAGAAGGCTATTGAATAGTTTTTTGGGATATTGTACCATTCAAAGGCATTTTTCAGAGGACTATACCCCTGGTTTTAGTCTTTTTGCAAGTTTTCCACCAATCACTTGTAAACATCTGAATTGAGCCATATTAGTGGTTGAGAATTTCTGAAACCTTCTAAAAACCTTCTAGAACTATCAGAGACTCTTAGAAAGTAACTATGTTTCCTCTGTTTGCTTAAAATGAATATATGCTTGTTTTAATTTCCTGGCTGCTAAACATATACCATACAACGGGTTGGCTTAATCAATGGGTCATGGTTTTGAGGTTGGAAGTCCAAAATCAATGAGTGTAGCATTCTGGGACTGGCTGCCAATGATCCTTGGTCTTTGGTTTTCCTCACACATGGCAATACACATGGCATGTCTTCTCCTTTCTCTTCTTGGTTCCATTGACTTCTGGCTTCTGGCTGCTCTCCATGGCTTCTCTTTCCATGTCCAATTTCCTTTACATAAGGACTTCAGCCATATTGGATTAAGACTCACCTTTATTCAGCTTTGGAAAACCTGAACTAATAACATCTTCAAAGTTACTATTTACAAATGAGTTCATACCCATAGGAGGACCAGGGTTGCGGACATGAACATGCCTTTTGTGAGAGCCATTATTCAATCCCTGTTTTAGTCAGTCAAAGGGGTGCTGATACAAAGTACCAGAATCTGTTGGCTTTTATAAAGGGTATTAATTTAGGGTAAAAGCTTACAATTACAAGGCCCTAAAGAGTCCAACTCAAGGTATTATAAGAGGTATTTCCTCACCCAAAGTCTGTTGCTATGTGTTGAGACAAGATAGTGGGCAATGTCTGCAAGGATTCAACCTCCCTCTTCCCTCTTAAGTCTCCGTGGTCCCAGCTTCTTCTTATCACAGTTGTAGGCTGGCATAGGGCTCCTCTCTTTTCCTCTGGGGCTTGTTTCTTTCCAGGCTCAGCTCCTCTGCTCTCCTCACAAGGTCAGCTGTAAACTGATTTTCCTGGGTCCACAGGATCCTCTGTGTATCTTCTCTGTATATCTACTTCTGTGTTCTTGATTGAGTGTCCCTTTATATAGACACCAAGGGGGTAGGGACTCAACCCTGCACACCATAATGTCATGGTTGAATCAAAGCCCTAATCTTGACTTAATAAACTAAAAGTGAAACTTCTGAACTTAATGCAATCAGAGGGGTATCATGCTCAGAGGAACAGACCAGTTTACAAACAGAATCAATATCTTTTTTTGGAATTCATAAATAATATCAAACTGCCACAATCCCCAACAATCCTAGTACTTTGAAATTGAATGGCACTTTCTAGTTAAAATGTGTTTAGGTAAAGGAAGTATTATAATACCCTATTTTATATGCAAGAGACCTGAACTTCCAAAATGCTACAAATTAGATCATTAAAATGAGTGGGAGCTTGAATTTAGCACCCATCTCAAGAATTGCACCAAAACACATATCACCCCAATCCCATCTTTATTCACCATCTCTTCCTGTCTTTGAAATATTTCTTTGTCTTCTCATGTAAAAAATTTTTTTGCTTCTTATAGACTTTCTTTTAATTTCTATTACTCCTTTTATACTCTACAAGTGTCTTTAATTGCTGTGTCATATGAGTAATCATTTTAGGCCAGAAATATGAATCCAGGCTATATATTTTATCTGAGGTGGAAGGGGAATGATCAACTCTCTTTATATGCCTGATTTTGAGTCTGATAAAGAAAAGACAGCATGAGAAAGGAAAAAGAAAATCCATGATTAGGGGTTTAGCAAAAGCACTAGATAGTCTTGGTTGTCATGGAGACCACCACAACCACTGCTTTATATGCAAATAATGTGCAGGAAGGGCAGGCAAGGAGATGAGATATAGATATGGTTCCTGAAATGGTGAAATGGTAGCAATAAGAAAGCTACCAGCCTTGGGAGGTCGGGAACACTACCATAGGTCACAGCGGGAAGGTAAGAGCCTGGGGTTGAAGTAGAGGCTCTGCCTGGTGATTTGGAATGTCTAGGCAGGCAATGTCTATGAAAAAGGTGGTATGGTATTCAGTAGTGCTGCTCACCAAATATTTCTGGGTCTCTGCCTCCTGCATACATGATATGGTGCAGTGAGTCGAATGGTCGCCCGCAAAATATTTGTATACCAAGAATCTATGAACATGACCTTATTTGGAAAAAATCTTTGCAGATGTAATTAAGGTAAGGATCTTGAGGTGACATCATACTGGATTAACCTGGTGGGTCCTAAATCCAATGACATGTTTCCTTAGAAGAGACAGAAGGAGAAACACAGAGCCATACACATAATGGGAGAGGCCCTTGTGAAGACAGGCAAAGATGGGAGTTATGCAGCCACAAGTCAAGGAGTGCCTGGAGCTATCAGGAGCTGAAAGAAGCAAGGAAAGTTTCTCCTCTAGGTCCTTCAGGTGTGGCCCTGTTGACACCTTGATGTCAGCTTTCTGGCCTCCAGAAATGTGAGGGAAAAAAATTCTGTTGTTTTAAGCCACCAACTTTGTGTTAATTTGTTACAGCAGCTCTATGAAACTAATACATATGACCGCACTTTTGGTCCTCTTTTGGGAGGGAGGAGCAATGTGCCTAGTTCTGGTCATTGAGCTGTGAGCAGAAGTGACCTGTGTCATTTCCAGACCTATCATTAAACTGCAGGTGTGAGACTCTCCAGAGTTCTTTTGACTTCTAGCCCAGGCAACACAATGTCCATTAGTTGGGTCCCTGAGTAAATATGCTGAGGTGGGCCTCCCTGTTGACTCACAATAGACATGCATTGTGATTAAGAATGCATCTTTGTTTAGAACCAGTGAGTTTTTTGGGTTGTTTTTTATACCAGTGTTACCTGGACTGTTCTGACTGATACTGCTAATAGGGTATTAGTAGGGATAAAATTGGCAGGCTACATGTGATATAAGTTTTTCTGATGTTTTATTGCTGTGTGACTTAGTGACACAAAATAGCAAACATTTTATTATGTTCATGGATTCTGTGGATCAGGAATTTGGAAAAGCCACAATGGCTGGGACCATGGCTGAGATGACTAAGATGTCTAGGGGTTGGAATCCTCCAGTGGGCTTCTTACTCACATGCCGGACACCTGGGCTAGGACTGCTGAAGGACTGCTATCAATCAGAGCACCTACATGTGGTTCCTCCATATCATTTTGTTTTAACACAGCATGGTGGCTGGATTTGAGAAGAAGCATCCTGAGAGCAAGCATTCCAAAAAGCCCGTGTGGCAGCTTCATAGCCTTTTATCACCCATAATGTCATAAATTAAAGCAGAAGTGCTGCCATATTCTATTAGTTATGAGAGAGTCATAAGGCCAACCCAGATTTCAGTAGGGTAAGGAGTGGGCTTTAGACTTCATTTCTCAGTGCGAGAAATGTCAAAGAACTTACAGCCATTTTTAAAAAACCATCAAGGAAGGGTAATGAAAAGCTAGCATAGTCATGGAGGGAAACTCATCGGGTAAGGCCAAATCACAACTCATTTGATAAAAAACAAGGTTTTATCTCTGTATAGTGTTTTGCAGCTTATAATACACTTTCACTTGCCTTATCCGGTATTATCTTTCCAACAAACCCATGATGTAAAGCGAGACAGTTACTATCATGCCTAGAATGCAAAGAGTAAAAGAAATAAAAAGAGGAACCGGAACTAACTAAACACTACACCACTTAATGGATATGCAGACATTTACGTTTCTCTTTTAACATTTCAAAAACTTATTTTAGATTGAACAAATAAGACTGAATCAGGTGCTGAGAATACACAAAGACAAGCAAAATACTTTTGTAAATCAGTAGAGAGAACAAGCATACAAATGGAAAACAAAACATAAAGCACAATGGCGTTAGGGCTAACGATGAGAACCAAATGACAAGAACGAGTAGAGGAAGAGGCACTGAGTTCACCTGCAGAGGAAATAGTATTAAGTAGAACTTTAAAGAATGAGAAGTATTTCTATTGGTGTAAAATGGGGGCCAAACCACTCGAGCATGAGCAAAGGCTAAAATGTAAACTTATTTTTCTCATTGAATGCTATTCTTTTTGATTACAAACTGCTTGTCCTTCTGGCAGAGTCCTTATTAACTCTTTTACCTCCTCAAATAGACTAGACCAGAAATTATTATTGAAGGAACAGGTAGATAATTGTTAGGTAATTTTATAGAATTACTTTTATGATGATCTAACCGCAAAATAACATTGAAAAAAAAGTGCCTTCCTTCTAGGCTGATTTACAAAAGGACTTTCCCCCCTTTCAATTCTTAACACCCTTCTCTGTACCACTCCCTCTGCCCCACCCTTAGCTCCTGCTCTTCTTTTCTTCCTCAAATCCCTCAAAATCCATTACCTATTTGTTTGTTTCCTGTCACCCAGCATTAAATGCCCTTCTGGGTATAACAACAGGAGTTAAAAGCTTTGCACTTACAGTAAAATCTTATCTCACCAGGATTTTGCTATGTAACTTTTCATGCCCACTAGGAGATACTGAGCATGAAATGATTAAGTAGAAATGACTTTGAACTACTGTCGCTAGGTGTATTTAATGTATTACATTAATAGGATAATGGACCTGAGCATATAGGTCTGATTTCATTTTATGCTCCAAGCAGGAAGTTACTTTTTTGCCTAAAGGCGTTTAAGCCCTGGTGAAATCCCATAGTATGGTCTCGCAAAGAGAATGCAATAATTAAAGCAGAAAGCACTGACCCTGCCCCAACAAACAAGGCTTCACACCACACATGCTACATATCAGATGGGGGTTTACTTTCTGGAGAAATCAACTGGCTCTGAGGAATTCAATAGGTTCCTGACACATAACAAGAACTAAACACCTGTTCAGTCAAAAAATAAAATAAAATAAAATAAAAGAACAATACTTGGAGGCTGTATTTTGGGAAAGTATATAAGCATAATTAAAATCTATTTATAAGAGCCCTGGAAGAAAGAAACAGACCCAATTTAGTTGAACTGTGAACCACAGAGGACATGGAAACAGAATGCAGCCTAGCAACAAGAATTTTAAAGAATACCATCAAAGCTTTTACAATAAGATATTATTAACATAACCTGTATGTACAGTACATATGAGGTTGTACAGTAAATTGGGAGTATTTCTCATTATAGAGTGTGGATTCAGTTAGTTTAAATAAACACTTTCACCATTTTCAAAAGCTGACAAATATCTCATAGATATTATTAAATATTGATTCCTAAATGGGGTTACCCATATCTATCCATTACAGTTAAGATTCTAGTATATTGATGGGCAAAACCAGGAGAGAAATGAAGAACAGAATGAGTCTTTATGAAATGTGCTGCATGTTTCACATACAATTCTAAAGGAGAAAAACGTGAGGATCAGAGAGGACGCATGACTTGACCGTTGTTACCTATACATCTAGAAAGAGGAAGGACCAGAATGGAGGCATAGGATCGTCTGGCTCTAAATCTCAAGCTGTTTCCATTACTCACTATCATTTCCAACTCTTAGAAAACACCTCCTGCCATTACCCTTTGGCCTATTCAAGGTGTAAGGCATTACTCACAGTCATTTTCCTGGTAGGTAGGAGCAGAATTCCTACGTTTATTTACTGATTATTTTTATTCTGGACATTGGGCTCTTTTGATCTTTGGTTGTAGCATAAATATCACACTATTCTTTTTTAACTTTTATGCTTAAGATGAGAGTCACAAGATTTTATAAATGATCTTGCTGAAAATAGCAATTCTTCACTCTTAGTATCTAAGGAAAAATATACAATTGGTATATTTTAGAACTTTCTTATCTTACTATATTTAAAGTCTTTTGTTGAATGTACCAATACTAAAATGACATTTAGTAAAAGTATTAAAATGGTGATAGATTTTCTGCATCTACCTCTGCAAGGTCATTTTGGTTCAAAGAAGAGTGCCTTAGTTTATGATTACAAAATCATGCCAAACTGTATCTGCAAGAATGAGTAGGCAACTATTGCTCTCTCTTAAAGTTATGGCTTTGGCAAAATGCATAAGTCTCAGGGACTCTTGGGATCTGAGAGAAAATGATTCTATACAACTGCAGACATTAATAGTGTCTAGTTAGAAAGGTATTTTCAACAGTTAGCACTTTTAGAATTGGCATTGGCTTAAATGTTAAACTGTCCACATAAAAGAATAAATATATATCAAGTACTCAAAGCAATGATTTTTCTGTAACAAAGTCTTGCATAGGGAGATGATTTTAGACTAAAATATTTTAAGTACACAAAAATAAGTAAATAAGTCACCTTAGTATCTATAGCCTCTCTCTTTCACTCTTGGCAGCTCCTAAAATTTTGCAGGTATCTTTGGTATTATTGTACCAACTACTCAATCTTTTCCACAAATATGTATGAAAGTGTTTGGTAAATAGTTTTAAAGCCATTCATTGTCTCCTGAGCTAAATTCTTGACAGGCTGCTCTTTTAATAGTCCCAAGAGCAATATAAATGCAAGCACTGTTTTCAAGGACAATTGGCTTATTAGCAATAAGGCTGACATGGCCAGCTCAAAGCTTTAAAAAGTCAGCCCTGGGTAAAATAGACACAACTGGATTACTTGGTTTAATTTCACATAGCTAATTCAGAACTCGATTTAATGTGTAGGGGAAAAACATCCCCAAATGGTCAACAATGCTTTTGGGTTCCCATTTGGTTTGGGAATAGTGTCATTCAAGACATTTTGGCATATACAGCCAAATATGTATATGCACATCAATGGAGAGCATTGAGACCTTATGATGAAAATTAAAAGTTAGTTTTTAAGACTTTAAATGGTGCAGGCATGTGTTTATATCACTGAATATATTTTGGTTAAAATCTTTTAGATTTCATGATTTATTAATCTATCTCAAATAAAAATATATTCATTTGCATAAATGTATTTACAGATATATAATTGAAAACAAAGGTGCTGACCAACAGCAGCATGTTGAACTGTTTTTAATTCTGAAAATCTTTTGTAAAGACTTGGATAATTTGTTCAGAAGGGATTTGGGTTCTCGGGGTTATGGGATAATGGGAAGGGGAAAGAAACTGGGACCAGGGCTGAAGGAATTAATTGCTTTATTGCTGGCTTTATTGCTGGCTTCCCACCTGAAGGGGTGGCCAGCATCCAATATGTGGTGTTCAAGGGGTGATGAACTCAGCTTGAGACCCAGCTCAAGAGAGTATGGCAGGAGAACTTTGCAGGAAGTAGCGATAGTCAGTATAGGGTAGATGCCACATCATGATTCCACACGGTCTCTCCTAAGCCAGGATTATAGAGAGCAAGATGTAGCCCTCAGAAGCTGAGCCAGAGCCCCTGCTTTCAGCAGGGGTATAGAGCTCCTGAAGGCCAGAAGAGCACAGTTGTTAATATCGTGCGTGGGCTTTGGAATCAGTTAGACCTGGGTTCTAATCCTGCCTCTCCCACATGCTTATTATGTTTTGTAACCTCTTTAAATTTAACCTCTCCAATCTTCAGTTTTATCACTGGCAAATGGAGGTGAGAATATCTACTTCAAAAGATTGTTGTGAGGACTAAGTAAGATGCAGTAGAATCTAGTAGTTAAGTGTGCAGGGATTAAGACTATAAAGATTTAAAGTTTAGGTTCTGGAACTGGATTCCTTGAGTTTGTACCTCACTTGTGACCTTAGGCAATTTACTTAACTCTCTTGCCTCAGTTTTCTCATCTCTAAAGTAGGGATGATGCTAAATGCACCCATCTTTTAGGGTTTGTTGTTAGAACAGTGCCTGGTATATAGAAGTAATCAATTATCATTATTATATCAGTATCCAATAGAATTTCATATTTATTGCTGCTATAATTCATGTTAATAAGGACAATCGTATAGACATGCTAAACGAGGTGGTGAGTAGGAGAAAGTTGTGATTAGTGATGACCTGTGAATCCAGGGCTCACTCAAGATTTACTATCACAAGCCTCATTCCAGATTTGGTGGTGGAGTCTGCTGCTCAGATGCCATTTGTTACTGCCGAGACTGACTCAGCATCTGGGTCATGAAGGTTTTGCTAAATGAAAGATCCTGTGTCTTTGGCTGAGCAAGGTAGAGGAAGTGAGGAAATACAAGACCATGTGGTGGGTATTATCAGTTTTAAGAGAAAAACCATCTGTGTCTGCTTAGAATTTTGTTATATCTTTCTCAAAATGATTACATCATCCCCGGCTTGTTCTGCTCCACTAAGAGGCTGCTAAAGATGAATCAAAATATGTCATTCCTCAGTGGGACCACCCCTTTAACTGCATTTTTAGGATGTATACTAAAGAACATTACTAGAAACTTATTCTCTCAGTGTCCTCGTATCCTTAGCTATAAAATAGAGTTGGATGAAAAGTTTTATGAGAAACTTTGAACTCATAATTTATATGATTCTATGATCACAAACCATATTTGGCCACTTTAAGAGTCCAGGAACTTTGAGAATTGTAACCACATTTTCATTAAGTCCTTATGGAACTTCATGTAACTAAAAACCTTTGGATTAGGTCCAAGGTCGTTAAACTAAATTCTGTAATATAGTGTGTTATATTCTGCAGAGATTTTAGTTTATAACATGTGCACATTAAATAAAGTAATTTATAATGAACTAAAGCCTGAGGGAGTTCTGATTATTTTTCAATATGTTCTGTCTTATGATTTTCTATTAGATGGTAGAATTGAATTGTCTGTGAAGGAAGTTGTCTTGAAACTTATAACATGATTTATACTGGAAGCTTCTCACTCCATGTTATTATTTAAGCCTTATATCTGTTCTAAGTTTCGCATCAGTTGAAATCCGAAGTACTCTTGGCTTTGTAATTATCATATGTCTCAATAACCATCATTACTTCTTTGGAAGCATTTTGTTCTTTTCTCCTACAATGTATTATGTCACAATAACAACAGCTGGCATCTCTTGGGTGTGTGTATGTGGCAAGCTCTGTGCTCAGTACATTACATGAATTATCTCATTTAATTTTCATAGGAACCCTGTGAGACAAGTGATATCATTGGTCCCATTTTATAAAAGAGCAAGCAAAAGCTTTGAAAGGTTGAATAGTTTGCTCTAGGTTGCACAGGTGGTAAAGTCAGGACCTCAACTACCAATGTTAATGCTTTTGTCACTCAGCTTTCTCGCTGAGCACAGATGGAAGGGTTGTCAGTGAGACATGTGGCCTTCAATAACCGAAAAATCTCAAGATTTCCAAGTACACTTATTTGAGCATTGTAGTTGTTTTGCAGAACTTGGGAAATCTTTCTTATGACAAGTATTTTGCTTTCTGTAAATCTGTTCACTGTATTTTTCTCAGGTGGGGCTTCAATCTATTTTTATCAAAACTAACAATTCATCCATATTTTTCAGAATATTTGATAATTATTTCTATTTGACAATGTCTTATAAGACTTCCCTGGAACATCTTTGCCTTTTATGTTTTTTGAAAAATAAATTATTTTGAGTTCTCTATGTCCTCAAAGAGCTATTATTACCAACTGAATCCTTAGCATCACAAATAGGCCAAAGGATAAGAGGCTTTTATTGATACTGTTCATTAATATATTCATAACTAGGAATTTAAGATGCATTCCCTGTTGAGTGTAATCAAGCTATAATTGCATGTGTGTATCTTTTACCTACTTATTTTTTAAAAGTAATTTTCCAAAGTATAAAATGTATTAGGTCTTACAAGTGAAACACATTATTTTGCTTTGGTGTAGGGTTGCAGGTGGGGAGAGGGCTGATAGCTTTATTCTCCCTAATATGCTCTGCTATTCAATTATTTAACCAGCATAATTGAGACATGGTGCAATGCATTGGGTTAGGTACTTTGAGAGATGCAGGGAAATAAAAGAGTATATATTCCCTGCAGCAACAGGATATATATTTATAAGAAATAAAAGGTGTATTAGTTTCCTGTGACTACCATAACAAAGTATCACAAACTTGGTGCCTTAGAACAACAGAAATGTGTTCTCTCACAGTTCTGAAAGCTAGAAGTCTGAAATCAAGCTGTTGGCTGGGTCATGGATTCTCTGAAGGTTCTAGGGGAGGGACCCTTCTCTTTCTCTTTCTAACTTCTGGTGGTGGCTGGTGTGGCAGTTGGAGATTATTTTATGAATCCCCCAAAAGAGTAAGATTATGTTTTTAAACTAATTTATTCCTGTGGGTGTGATACCCTTCGATTGCATTAAATTCCATTGAGGAGCCTTTGATTAGATTACTTGGTAAGATCAAGTTTGGGCCTTTGATTGGACTCTGTTAGTGGGGCATGGTTCATGATGAGTCTCTGCCCTCTTGCTGGGTCTGACAATGGAGATACAGAGAGACATACAGACACAGGAAAAGGAAGCTGCCATTTTGGATCCTTCCATGTGAGAGAGGACTAAAGGATTCCTTAAGCACAAAGCCTCTAAGAGGCTTGGCCCATAGGGCAGGTCAAGAGGAGACCAGCCCTGCTGTATGTCTGATAGTTCACAGCTGAACTCAGGAAGAAAGAGGAGCAGCAGAGACTGATAGAGGTGACCCAGAAAGAGACAAGCCCTATACCTCATTGCTCACAGCCAAGTTCTGGGAGCTGGACTATGAGAGACAGTGAGCCCAGAGGGGAAGGCTGAGACCTTGGCAGAGATCAGCATTCATCTTGCTTTGCTATGTGCCCAGACAATAGGATTAACAGTAGCTGACCTTGATAAGAAAGCCCCTTTTATGGTGCCTTGATTTGGACTTTTTCATGGCCTTGTAACTGTAAGCTTTTACCCCAAATAAATCCCCTTTATAAAAACCAACCTATTTCTGGTACTTTGTATTGGCAGCCCTTTGGCAAACTAAAACAGCTGGAAATCCTTGGTGTTCCACAGTTTATAGCTGCATAACTCCAGTCTCTGCCTTTATCTTCACATGGATTTCTCCCCTATATGCCTCTGTCTCTGTGTCTCTTTTTCTTACAAAGACACCAGTCAGATTGGGTTAAGGGCCCACCCTACCACCAGTGTGACTTTATTTTAACTAATTACTGCAAAGACCCTATTTCCAAACAGTTGAGTTTTGTGGGTTAGGACTTTAACATAACTTCTTTAGGAGACACAGTTCAACCCATAACAAAGGGCAACTTGCAGAGTTTCAAAATAATATTGACCATACTAAGTGCTCTAAAGACAGATAAATTAGTGTGCTCATATTAGGGAAGATTTTACAAAAGAGGTGAGAGCTGAGCTTGTCCATGAAGTTGAACAGGTGTTAGATGGAGGGACGGTTACCATGAGATAAGCCAGAGGCAGGACCATGACATCAAGGCATGCACAGGACAGCGAATAAATCCTACTGATGAGAGTGGAGAAGGTATGTGAAAGCAAACTTGGAGAAGAATGGGAAGGATAGCTGGTATTCAGATTGTAAAGTTTGCTAATCTAAGAAGTTAGAGCTTAGTCAACAAAGAGGCACGAGAGTTTATAAGCAGACAACTGACATGATGTTGATAGAGGAAAACCTTAAAATAGAAGGGTAAAATCATGATACTTCTCCAAGATTTAAAGTGAACATGTGTTCAAGATTCTATTTATCTCAAAATAAGGGCAACAGGAAGATGATCAAAAGAGAATCCAAAGAACAGACAGACACATTTATTGATCAAGAATATTAGAATG
>PVKH010005281.1:0-22291 GCA_004027955.1 Chaetophractus vellerosus
AAAAAAAAAAAAAAAAAAAAATTAGGTAAACTCATGACAAAGATTGGTTTGAATCAGTGCTTCTACTCTAATACCATGCATCAATTTACCTGTGGATATTTTAACAGCTTCTTGAGATTCATTTTTGGTAGATCTGAAGTGAAACCTTGAAATCTTTATTTTCAAGTGTCATGAATGATTTTGCTCTTTAAATATACAAGATCCAGTAGCCATATTGGGGTCAAAGGGGAAGTCCAGGATATGGATTTTATATGCCTTCATAGGTGGACATTTTGGTAAAATAGACACATAAATATAAATAAACAAAAAGAAGAAGTGATTTTCAACTGAAAATAAGAAAAATTATGATTTCTTAACTTTAACTGAATTAGAAGATATTTTCTTCCATTCATCAAAATGACAGGGACTACCTTCGAGAAAATATTTTGGTCATTGTCAATTAAACATGATGTCTCGTTGCCAACTGCACTAAATTATAAGTTACTTTAACATTTTCATTTTATGTACATTTAACTCTGGAGAAGGAAAAATATTTGAATTTTGGGTATGCCTTATTTTATCTATAAAATGTATATATTAACTATGCTACAAGAATAGCTTGGAATATACATTCCTACTAAAGAAGACATGAAATGTAAGCAAAATTGTTCATATTTTTTCAAATTAATCATTTAAATTTTAAATAATAAACAATAAAAACATAATAAAGGAACCTACTTCTATTTCAAAATAAGAAGATATCTAAGGTTTTATAAACTATGAATGTGGATAGCTTTTTTTAAAAAACTTTAAAATTGCATGATATTCATCAGCCTCCCAGAAATTCAACATAATTGAATTTCCAGAGGAAGAGTCATTTTACATAAAAAGCCAATTCTGACTAAAGCCATTAAAAATGAAGGTCTTAAATAAGTAGACTTCCATTACTATGACATTCTGGCAAAAAGAGTTTGAAATATCATTCAATCACAATAAAGGAGTTGAGTTCCAAGACGACCTGGGGACTGGTAAGGTAGAGACTTATCCTGTTGGAGTTCATTATGTCTCCCTTGCTATAGTACATGGGCAGCGATAGGAAACAAAATACCATGCTTTTGTCTACAGCAAAATGGCCCACCTCTTTTTATATCTTATTTATTACCATTATATCTTTTAATTTCATAATAATAATCATACTTTATTATCTACTGAGCTTTTATCCTTTTTTTAGTTTCTGCAAAAAGCAACAATAAGCTGACAATGTTTTTCTAACACCAGTGAAAAGCTCGAGAAATAACATTTAGGAACGAATTCTTCATCTCTACTATGCTCCTTTTAAAATTGTTTTGAATGGGTTTATCAATAATTTCATTTAAGACATTTTAAAATTTTAAAACCAAAAAGATAGAAGATTTCCATAATAATATGGCTGGATATTACATGAAATTTTATATGCTGCGAGATAAATCATGCATTCTGAAAACAATCCTACTCAGCCAAATTCTGATGTTAACACCATTAAATTATGTGGTAGTTGTTGGTCCCCTTTTTCTTCTGCAGATGATACAAAGATAACCCACTGAACTAAACAATAGGGACTAATGGTTCCCAATGAATCAGCCAGAACAGATAGATAATTCTTTAGTCTACTCTCTGAGATTTTGGTGCAATCACTTCTCTCTATTCTGTAAATTGGGGCATGATGTCTAAAGTCTTTAAAGAGGCAGTTAAAGCTCTGAAGAAGAAAAGAGCAATTTCCATGCTAAGTGCTATTTGCAAGATGTGCTGTACACAACTGCAACTACCAAAGAATGTCCAATGGATATAAAGCCAAAGAAAGCATTTGTAACATATCCAACTAGCACAAGAAGTTGCACTTGAGCCCATGTTGTAGACTCACACAAGGATGGCAATGACTGTTGAAGCCAAATTTCACTCATCCTTGTGATGCAATTGAGATAAAACAAGGGCTTTGTAACTTCTCCCTCTATCTCACTTCCTGTGTCTCTCTTCTTCTCTCATTACCTTTGTAATTATTTTATATGAATAATAGCAATTTGGTTGAACTTCATCCTATACTGTATTTCTTAAGCTTTTTTTCTTATAAAAGTTAAGTCACAATGTGTTGTAATATATTTTTTATTTCTTTATGTACTTAGTAAACTTACTGTCATCTAGGTTTTATCTTCATTTTAACATAATCCTAGAAGAAACATCAGAGGTTTATTTGAGGGGAGGGCAGAAAGTGAGGTGGTATGTATAGCAGATTTGATACCTTTTCTCATTCTAAAATCATTTTTACTTCACTATCTTTGCACCCAAATGAGACATTAGTACTTATTGTCACAATACGTTACAGAACCAGCTCATTTGTTTTGAAGCATTTTAGTTCATTAACCAAATACCTAGAGAATTTTCATTTATTTGGGGGTTCAGAGAGAAATATAGATCCAAATAATTGAATAATAATCCTAAATTATTTTTGAATTCTCAACACAAGTAAATAGGTGGCAGTATTAGGAGGGAAAATGAACACATGAACTTGAGGTATGAAGTGTAGAAATGGTAAAATATTGAAGCAGGCTGATTCCTTACCAGAGTCTGAGCAGTTAGTGTACCTAAATTAAGTTCTTATCTTTCAAAGTCCCTGCCATTTCTTGATGGGGCTACAAGACCACTGTTGAAAGGTCTCCACTTGGGATTCCAGAGATCTAAACTGTGCATTTGGAAAGTATGGAATTTCTATTAACCCCACAATATCAAGTTCCTGCTTAATAATGGAACAAAATGGGATGTTCAAATGAAAAACGAAGAACTACCATTTATTGGGTATTATCTATAGCCCTGGAAGGTAGGCATTATCACTCCTATTTTACAGATGAAGAAACTGAAGCTTAGAGATTAAATAACTTGTCCAAGATCATACACTAGTAATATAATCGGAATTCAAAACTGAAGTTTGTCTGTCCCAAAGTCCCTGCATATAACGAGTGAACTAAAATTATTGATGACACAAGTAGTGGAGAGCTGAGTTTTCTTCCAGGCAACCACCTAATACTAACTCAAGCTTTCCATTCATTCACTGAGAATATTTTAAATTTGTGAAAAACGATCTCCTTCATTTCAATCTGAGAATAATAATTCAGCATTGGAAACAGCAAAGACTCACCTCTATACATCCCCAAATGAGCAAAGACTGGAGTCCAGCTGTAATAACACATCTCAACTCCTCAAGCTACTCTAACCTCCAGAAGGTTCCAATAGTAACTGGAAAGAATTCAGAGAAGACAGGGATCTCCCCTTCCCCTGTGATGACTATGGCATGCAAGCAAAAAAAAAAAAGAAAGAAAGAAAGAAAAAGAAAAAGAAAAGCTAGAACACATATGATAGAAAAGATTTTTCTTGATATTTAGTGCTCTTTTTTCACCAATCAATATCAATCAATATGGGGTGATAGTTATGCTATGTGTTATTTCTTTAATTAAGAAATCTGTTTTTAACACAGTTGGATGTACTTTGTGAAATAAGCACCAACAATGAACAGATAAAATGACTCAATAATTGATTGGTAAACACCATGTAACTATGGAATAATTATATGCCCTGTGAATTATATAGTACTTATAGTTGACATTATTTAGGAAACCTAAGAAATGAACTTGTAATTTGTACTTATCAGATTGCAAGTCCAAACAACCAGTTTAGTATCCTGTTATTATATGAAGTGTCCTATCATTACATACCTGGTCAGTAATAATCATGCAATTAGTTATACATGTCACACCCAAAGCTCAAATACAATTACAATATCATTGGAATATCAAGAAACAATTTATCAATGCAACACATTTAGGAAGAATAAAGGAAATAATGCATTTAAATATAGTGCCTAATACATGCATACAATCATCCAATAAGGGTTCCCACAGTTATTTGCCTGACTGGTCCCTTCTTGTCATTCAGGTTTCTCTCAACTCTAATGTCAGCTTCTCAGAAAGGTCTCCCTTGACCTTCATTCTACCATGGCACCCCAGCCCAACCCACATGCCCAAACACACTATCATATTACTCTGTTTTATTATCATCATTGCACTTTTCACTGCTCACAATTATCTTATTATTGTTTATTTTAAAAAATCTCTCTTGTCATTAGAAAATGAATCCTGTTTCTTTTCATTAGAGAAGACACTTTTCTTAGAAAAGATGACTTTGTTCAACACTGTAATCCCAGTGTGTGGCACTTGGTGTATGGCACTGGGTAGGAACGTAGGGGGACTGAATAAAGGCTTTATTGAATACCTACTATGTGCAAGGCACTTGGCTAGAGCATAAAACAAGACAGGTTGTCTGGCCCATGGATCTTATGTGCCAAGATATTAAATTAATTTCACACATACTTCGAAAGTATTTTCCAAAACAGGAGTAAAATCTTAACAAAAAAAAATGACTTCAATATTTAATTCAAATATACCGTTTTCCTCGATTCTACCATATTGTTTTAAACTGATTCTGACTATTATGCTTCACAGGAACATGCTTCAAGGAACTGTTGACCAACTGTTTCTGATCGTTCGCATTTATTTCCACAGACAACAACGTTAATTGGTCTTTTGAAGACAGCTCGACTCCTCCGTCTGGTGCGAGTGGCCAGGAAACTTGATCGATATTCGGAATATGGCGCGGCTGTTCTAATGCTGCTAATGTGCATTTTTGCCCTGATCGCTCACTGGCTGGCTTGCATTTGGTATGCGATTGGTAATGTTGAAAGGCCATACCTGACAGACAAAATCGGATGGTTGGATTCCTTAGGACAACAAATCGGGAAACGTTACAATGAGAGTGACTCGGGTTCTGGACCATCCATTAAAGACAAATACGTCACAGCACTTTATTTTACCTTCAGCAGTTTAACCAGCGTAGGATTCGGGAATGTGTCTCCCAACACCAATTCGGAGAAAATCTTTTCGATCTGTGTCATGTTGATTGGCTGTAAGTACATTTCTCTTTTGTTGATTATTAGAATAAAATAATGCTACAAAATTTATAGCTCTAGAAAATTTAGAGTAAGGCCAAGAGAAAATTACAGAAAATGGTGGAGATGTTGAATAACATATATGGGCAATATATTCTCTCAAATCTGATTCTCTCCCTGAAGGAGATACCAAAGGTCTTTCAGAACCTCAGAAACCATGGGCATAAACCTGATGCAAACTCAGTCTTGGGTTTCAGGAAAGCCTTCACTGAAAATTGAGGGTATTCAGTAGAATCACAGAAGGATGATTCTAACCTAGCCCTAACAAAGCTTTTATGCTTAGGTCTTTGAACTTTTTTGTTGTTGTAAAGGTTCGTTTTTTGTGTGTGTGTGTTTTTTTTTATCATATAATTACTCAGTTTTCTAGCACCATTTATTGGAAAGGCTATTCTTTCCCCATTGAATAACCTTGTAAAAAACAAATTGACCATCTATTTGTAGGTCTATCTCAGTCTTTCTATTTTATTCCATGGGCTACATGGCTACCCTTCACCAACACCACGTTGTATTGATTATTGTAGCTCTCTTGACAGACTTAAAATCAGGTAATTAGGGTTGCCAGATTTAGCAAATAAAAATACTGAACACCCAGTTAAATTTGAATTTCAGATAAACAACAAATAACATTTTAGTAAAGTATGTTCCATATATTTTATTTGTCAATCCAGCAGCTTGTATAAGTTCAAACTTGTTCTTTTTCAAAAGTGTTTCATGGGAATGTTTTAATTTTGAGTTCAATTTAATAAATATTGAGCTATTCACATTTTCTATTATTTTGTTTCAGTGCTGGTAATTTGTGTAATTTAAAGAATTTGTCCATTTCGTTTATATAGGAGATAATCTTTACAACCTGGGGTACATGGAGATTTCTTAGATGGAACACAACAATGCTCAACCATAAAGTTAAATTGATAAATTGGATTTCATCAAAAGAAATAACTTCTGCCCTTCAAAACAGATAGTTAAGGAAATGAAAAGGCAAATGAAAGACTGAAAGAAAATATCTCAATACTTAGATCTGAAGAAGGGCTTGCATCCAGAAATACATCAAGAACTCTTATGACTCCATATTAGGAAAACAAACTTAATTATAAAAGGAACACAAAAGATTTGAAAAGTTACTTCACACACAAAAAAGATATATGAATGGATAATAAGTACATAAAAATATGTTATTAGTCATGAGGGAAATGCAATTTAAAACCATAATGAGATATCACTTCACATTCACTAAAATGGCTAAAATTAAAAAGATCGACAGTAGCAAATGTTAGAGATGATGTGGAGCCACCAGTACTTTCATACATTGCTCATGGGAATGTGAAATGATACAACCACTTTGGGAAACAGTTTGGCAGTTTCTTACGAAGTTAAATATCAACTTACCATACAACTTAGCAATTCTATTCCTATGTGTTTAACTAGGAGAAATGAAGATATATGTCCACATAAAGATGTGTACACAAGTGTTCACGGCAGTTTTATTCTTAATAGTCAAAAATTAGAAACAGGTTTCCATCAACAGGAGAAGAGATAAAGCAACTGTGGTATTGCCATAAAATGGAATTTTACTCATCAATTTTTAAAAAGGACAAATTACTGATAAACACAGCAGGAAAATCTCTAAAATATGCCAAGCAAAAGTCAGAGACAATCAGTAAATACCTTAATTCCATTTATAGAACATCCTAGAAAATGCAAACTAACCTATAATGACAAAATGGAGATAAGTGGTTGCCAAGGGTCTGAGGTGAGTGGGTCAGAGAGCAAAGGGGCATGAGCAAACTTTTTGGGGTTATGGAAAAGTTCTATATATCGTGTTTACAGGAGTATGCACATTTGTCAAAAGTAAATCAACTAGACACTTAAGAAAAATGCATTTTATTAATTGTAAATTTCACCTCACTAAAATTAATTTTTTAAGTTACAAAAATTTTGTTAACATTTATGTAATAGGAAGAAAAGCACAATGTATTTGTTCTATCAGCGTGTTTCAGCTAATACCCAATGACCAACCAAATTTATTAGTTTGGTTAGCATATCAGATTTTGAGTGTGTCATGCTGAAGAAAGCTGTAAGACATACCTGTTTCATTTCTATAATACCCAAACCTAAAACAAACCATTTGATGAATTAAGAATTCCATATTAAGGAAAGCTAAATAAAATATTGAGTTGAAGAGCAAAATGCCTATATAAACAGTCTGCCAACTTGTTTTTGAGTGAAATTTTAAGCCAGTTGATGGGCACTAACTAAATAATGTATACAGAGTATAATCATTCTGTGCTTCTTTTAGCTTGCAGCCTTTAGCTCCATTTGCTTCCTTTAAAAAAAAGGAATAAAATTCATGTCTTGATTAATTTTTAAAAGTCATCAGCATAGAGTTTCCTAAGAGAAATACTTCAAATGGCCATTCATATATTCGGCCACGTGCTTATAATCTAGATTTTGCCATCTTGTCAATGTGTGGGAAAGACCTGCTTATGACCCAAACTAATGTTTGCTTCATTTTGACAGCAATATGAGCATACAACTACAATATTTACTTTAAAATGAAATATTTTTTCCTAACCCCTCTCTCTTGTGTAATTATGTGGTTTAGGTAAAATAACTAGCATTGATTATATGCCCTCTGATTGACTCAAGTGAACTTAATCTGCACTAACTAAACTGTTTTCTAAGAACATAAGAGCACACATAAATATTTCCAACACTACTTAAGAAGAGTAAAATATATTTCTCACATAAATCTCCTTGGATCATTAGAATCAGTTTCAGACAAGTATTTGTAACTCCCTTCTTAATCAACTATTCATTTACATCAATTTAGCTCACCTCTTCCTCCTGTGGAAGATACAACCTAAACAGCTTATCTACCTTCCCAAGAAATATAGTCTCTCACAAGTCCCAACTCAGCCTCACTACAGATCTTCCCAATTTTCAGCCCCTTAAATGATGAAACAAAGGGCCCCTTCTTTCCCTGGGACATTCTTTTACATTGGATAGCTGTGGTAAACAAAGATCATGCTAACCAAGATAAAGTGAAACAGATAACAAATTCCCCAGAAGATGAATTATTTTAAAGCATAGCCTCAATCTGGCAAAAACCTACTTTCAAAATGATTAAGTGGTTTATAGAGATAATGGTTTGTAAAATGTGATTGAGAAAAAATATGTGTTGGTTCAATATAGTTTGGCTGTTCAAGCTGTTTTTTCCCCCACCTGCTTGGTGTAGTGCTGATTCACTGACTTAAATATATGTTCCTCCTTTCTAAGGTTCTAACACACACTCAAATATCAATACAACATATATCACGGTGTGCCTTTCTATACAGAGTATAGCATCTCTTTTTAAAATTATTAGAAACAGAATACAAATGTAAAAAGGAAAAGAGAAGGTCCTTAATGTGCTTCCTTTAAATCATAATAATTGAGTACAGGAATTAGTAATCATAATATTGCACTTAAGTACCGCACATCTAGCAAGGGATGTCATAACTGTTTCTCTCTATTGATGAAAGAGCAAAAATGTACTCTATTTTTCTATTTTAAAATAAAACCATATTCATAGTATAACCCAGAGCTGTTTCTCATGCAGAAATACTGTAAAAATAATTTTTTAAGATTTAAAAGTGTATACAAATTAACACTGTAAGAAAACTGTGATGATTAGATGATTAAATTTTTTTTATTATTTCTTAGAAATCTGAAGAGTATTTGAAATAAATAATCTTAAGATTATAATAGATTTTGAATATTACAAGTTAAATTTGAGGCTGAGAAGCAGTGACAAGTCACAATTAAAAAAAAATATTTTAACTCCAATTCAAATATTGGTTTTAAAATCCCTAAAAGATATTTTTCCAGACAAGCAGACACATAAAAACGCAAAAGCAGAATGAACACAGCGAGCACAAGCAGCAAGGGGGGATATATAAATAAATAAATAATAAATCTTTTTAAAAAAAGATATTTTTCCTATGTGATTTTTCTGCAGAAAACTATTTATGGCAAACCCATGGCATACCCTTTCATTACAAATGAAATGGCTTATTCTAAATGTATTTTGTCTCCGGTCAATACTCCAATACTCCAGGTCACAGGTTGATATAAACAGTCTGAGTTTTTACTTTAATTTAGAATCCCTTGTGAATTTGGATAGAACCTGAATACCTTCTCCAGATTGATCATTAAAATTACAAAATGTAAAACAGTATTAGTTTAACTCCTTTTTCCCCATGGGGAGTGGTAAACAATCACAACTGGACTGAGGTTTGAAATCTACGTACTTGGATTCTGACAAGATAAAATATGCTCAAGCACAGTTTCCCCCCATAACTTTGTTTGTTTGTTTGTTTGTTTTTTGGTCTAATCCAGCACTAATGTATGCAAGTATTTTTGGGAATGTTTCTGCAATTATCCAAAGACTATACTCGGGAACTGCCAGGTACCACATGCAGATGCTGCGAGTAAAAGAGTTCATTCGCTTTCACCAAATCCCCAACCCGCTGAGGCAGCGGCTTGAAGAATATTTCCAGCATGCATGGACTTACACCAATGGCATTGACATGAACATGGTATGTGTTTCTGTTTTCCAAAACCGAAGCACTGCAGGCATTACAGCTACAGCCAAAATGGAAAAGCCAGTCTCACCAGCTTTAAACCCTTGCTTTTGTTTTCCTCTCTCTGATGTTTATTTTCTCCCCTGGAGATAGTCTCTCATTCTCAATTCATGGCATTGCATGGTGCTATATCTAGTTATACTGTGTGGCAAAGGCATTATAACATGATGCAAACTGATATAACTATGTGTAGCAGCGTTCCCACTTCTCGTTAGAGACATTATTTTAGCTGAGACTTGGGCTTTTACTGCTTGACCTAGGTGCCAGCACTCCAAAAAAAGGGGGGTGGGGGGACCACATGCATTAAGATTTGGTAGGTAAATAGTCACAACTCTGATACCCCCAAGCCAAGATCATTTTTAATATTTATGAGAACCAAGGTTAACACTCTTTAAAAGAGAGGACATTTTGAGGATTTGTGGGAGTGGTTAGAAAATTTAAGTGTGTTATAAGCATTTTATTATAGGAAGTTTTATGCTTCTTTTAAGGACAATTTTTCTATATTTTAAACAATTAACTATGTGCCCGTTTACTGTACCTGGTTTAATGCGTCTTTCCTTTCAAGGGGGAAATATGGATTCCTTCATACCTTTTAAGCAAATTCGACATCAAGGATCACTTGTCATAGCTTTCCCTCCTCTATCATTGCTCAAAAAGCAACACAATTAATAAGATTTCCATAGTCCAAAGAGTTCTTTTTTACTATTAGGAGAATTGCCCATATTCTTTTCACTGTTTGATTACATGACTGATTGCTAAAGATAAATTATTTGACCAATCCAAACTCCATGGCATATCATAGAGACATAATTAAATGATTGAAAATATGATACTTCCATTCTCACGACTCTTCTGGTGGGCAGGAGCTGTTTCTAAGAATTCCTCGGAAAATAAAATTACTCATTTAAAGACATCAGCATAATACAAGTTTTGCATAAGTGGCCCTGTACAATTTAGATTGACATTTTTATAGAAATTGATAAATTTTTGTTAGTAATGTGCTAATAAAAAGCAAAGTTCACAAATAGCAAAGTACAGAAATCATTGCAGATATTACCTAATTTGAAAGACATATTGATATTTGATTAAGTTTATCAGAGCTGTCTATGATTTATTTGAATCAGAAGTAAGGATATGCCATTACAAAAAAATTATAATCTGAAGTGATAATCAATGAATGGTTTAATATAAAACCATAACTGAGTTATTTCCAATAATCGCAAAGCTCCTTGTGAAAATTCATTTGATAAATTGATTTCATGAAGGAAATACTTTAATCTCACAAGAAAGAATACCTACAAATTGTTCTTTTTAATATATTTCCATCAGTATTATTTTTTAACCAAGATATCAGCATTCAGAAACAGCTGGGAAATCTGTAGCATTGGGTTGGCTGAAGTAGTGTCAAGAATTTTTAATCAAAACATGTGTCACCCAATTTTGTTGTTCCTTACTGCCAGATTATTTTGAAAACTGTAGTAAAGCAACAATCATTTATTGTACCTCCCCTCTCCATATAATTCTAGTTTTGTGACCATTTTTGTGATAAAAATCCTATTTTGTGACAATTATTTACCTTTCATTGTGTGCCTCTATTACCTATGAATATGGTTTATATACCACTTGCCTATTTGCAATGTACTTATGAAAGATTTATCTCTTTCCTGTCTGCTTCACACCTTAATACATGGAATCACAACACCCACCGGTAAGAACAGGAGGTATTTATATCCAATTTAATTCTCGTGTAAATTGTGGAGAACACCCTTGTTATCTGTCAGGTTTAGAGCTTGTTAAATGGTTTCCACTGTTAGTTCTGATCTTTTTTTGCATGATGTAGTAGAGGAAACACAAAGCAAGAAACTGGGGGCGATAACCTGAAAGAGGCCAAGAACAGAACAGAAATCCTTCACTTTAACAATGGCTTGACCTCTAGTAATATTTATACTTAGTTCCCCAGTCCTCACAAAACAGTCACTACTCTGCCCCTACCCCCACTCTGGTAAAGGTTTGGGTATACGGTTTGCATTAGATAACTGTCATAAGAAAATGTCACTCTCTTTCATCATCCTCTGTGTTCACGATGTAGGTGCTTTTCTTTCTCCCCATCTGCATGCCTGTAGTACATGACGCTGGAGTGTGTGAGCTCTAAACCATGTGCTGCCGAGTCTTGCATGTGGTTTTGAGAGCTTGACTTTGCACGAACTTCTTGTTTGTACACAGTGTCTACATTTCTCATCTTGTGACTGCAAAGTGAGTAAAAAATCAAAGTTCAAGATAACTGCAAACTCGGCAAATGGAAAAATGCTTGCTTATTGAGTACGCTGCGCAAAACAAAGTTGATTCGAGAAAAACAACTGTACCCTGACACTATTGAGAGGTTTAAAAAAAAAAAGTGGATTTTTTTTACCTCCAAAACCAGATTGTTAAAAATCTTTGGGTCTTGTTAATTTATTAACTAAATTGTAATTAAATAATGGCTTAATGTGATTTAAATTTATGCATTGTGATACATACAAATACATCAAACTGTTGTATTTTGCATCAGCATTCCACGTTATTTCATTTAAGTATAACTTTAAATATAATTTCTCATGAAACATTTCAGAAGGTCATCTTTACTTTTACTATTAGACCATGTCCAAGTGAGGTTTAGTTTCCAATCACACTGTATTAGTTGACCTAAAATTATTTTGAATTACCCAAAGCATTTTATTGCTTGTTAGATCACACATAGACAAAAAGAAAAAAAGGATACAATTGACCTAAAAAAAAATGCAGCCATATTGCTTATTCTCTGCATCTTTTGCTTTTTGTGAAAAAGTTTTTGCCGGAATGTTCTAAAATTAAAGGTATCCTGGGAACCCTTTCAAGCTCCCTTTCAGTAGAACCAAATGGTTCAGACTACAAAAGGAAAACAGCCAGTGAAATAAAGTTAGTGAAAGGAAAGTGTTCTTTTGAGGTTGATTTCAGGCTTAGGAATAATATAATTACCACAGAAATGTCTACAGGTCAATTCTGAAGTGCTTTTTCCTTTCCTCCCCCAGAAATTTAACTGGGTAGGAATGAAGAAATGCTTTCTCAGATTAGGACTGAAAGCATCCTGTGATACTTAGAAAAAGAATTTCCTCAAACTGAAGCTGATTTCTGAGCCAGTTTAATACCTTCTGAGTTTCGCTGACATTGATTCTAGTTATACCACCATCAAGAACTGAAAATCCCCTTCCATGTCATTGTAGAATCAGGTCACCTCATACTCACAGAGCCTGTCTTGAATGGAGAAGGGCTCCAATAACCATGGCCTACATGTCATTCTGGACGGTGAGAAATAAAACATTTGGGACAGAAACCACTCCATAATTTAATACTCTACACTGGCATGGAAGAATAGCTTCTTTAATGGAGAAATTTATTCCTTACCTGAAAATGCTCCCCTCTTCTCATGTGGTGTCTGAGTAATAGAAAAAACACAGGCTAGAGATTCAGAAGACAGAAGCACTAGCTCTCAATCTGCCACAAAGCTTGGACAAGTCACTTAACCTTTCTGTATGTTCATTAAGCCATTTTCAAATATTTTTAAAGCACCAGAATTAAAATGTTCTAAATGTGTAAAACTATTATGGGAGCTTTTCTGGTTGAGGATGGAAAGTATAACGTACCTGCTGCTCATCTGCCCCCACCCTGGCCTTTGCTGTGATGGTCCTCTGAGACTTCTTTATGGAATATCTACTGCACGGAACAGCATTCAGCTCCCTAAGTGGGTGGTTAGGATTTTTGATGGCAGAGAACCAAAAGAGATCATTTCAGGTAAAGGCAGTGACAGGAGCCGAGGCACGTATTTGGGGGAGTACAAGGCAGAATTAAGGCAGGTAATCCAGAAACCACTTTGTTTATTTTAGGAAGAAAGGGGAACAAATGAGTACTTTTTAAGCCTGAATTCTGAAAGACAGATATAGAAAAGAGTTGGAATAAGAGTCTAAGAAGATGAATAAATTCTTCAGCAGGATGGATAATCAAGTTTTCCTTAAAGACAGGCAAGAGAAAAACGATGCTGAAGCTATTGGCTTTGAGTAGTAAAGGAGAAAGCTACACAGCACTTGCACTCTGTGGCCCAGTTTCTTTGGTCAAGCAGAGAATATATTAATTCCTGAGAAAGTAAGATGTATAGGATAGGAGCAGAGTTGAAGAGGATGAGAATTATTGGAACTGCTATCTTGGAGATTTCAATCAAGTCACCCTAACATGCTAAAAATATTTAGATCTAAAATGGACTTTAAGTGCCAACACATTTATGTGTAATGGACCTGATGAACAGTCAATTAAAATGGAAAAGAGAATAAAAAAGAATGGTATACTGTTTGATAGAAATTCTTATTTTGAGGAGTTGATATGATTTCTAAGGAACATTTTCATGAAAATCTGATTTCCTTTACTTACACAACTGTTTTCTGGTTCATCAGAGCAGCCTCTGCTGCTAACACTAACCTTATTTCTACATCCATGATCTAACTCAACTCCATCAAAAACTTTATGCCCATTCCCTCCATTTATTTAAATGTCATCATCTTTGCCAAACCTATACATTCAGATCTACTCCACTCAAAGTGTAATGATGAGCTCTTTCAGTTAGCAACTTAGATAAAAATGATCCTTATGACATTAAATCTCATCAGAAATGTCAAAGCAAAACCTACAAAATAGCATGGTTTTCTTTACCATATCATTTTTATCCCTCCTTACCTTTTTTAAATGACGCTTTATAAACTGTAGAAGATAAATGTGATCAATGAAAAAACATTGAGTGAATAGCATCCTTCCTTAAGATCCAAACACCCTGACAGGTCAATCCACACATTTAAAAGGGGCGTGCATATAGGGGAAAGAAAACAGCATTTAAATGATAATGCACGGGATGGTGACACCTTTGGTTTCACATGAAGAAATGCCTAGTTATTCTGTAGGAGTTGCATTAAAATAATAGATTTCCATAAAGCACTATAAAAGATATTTTCAACTGTATGTTTGATTAGGTAACAGGAATTGTTGGCTCTGCAGAAACTTGGATAGGTAGTAAAATTTTGCACCAGCAAGAAATCGGTTCACAACCTTGTCACTCACAATAGCCTACTGCAACCAACACCAGTTAGCAGGGGTATAAGAGGGGCAAGTTTCACCTGCCCTCCTTATTTCATACCAAAACAATTTGCCCTAAAGATTTCAAAAATACCACAGAAAACAGTAAATACCACCTGGAAGTTCCTGATATATTTTCAGGTCACAAATGGTACCTGCTCAGTCATTTTTCACGAGTGATGATGGATCCATTTCATATTGCTCTCCAACCTTCATAAAGGACCTATTTACAACTGGCACCATGCTGCTTCCTACAAAACTAGTTCTTTCATCAATAGTGAGATCTGACCTTTAGCAGTTCTGAGCTAAGAAAAATAATGACAGTATGGTCTGGGGGCTTTATTCAGGATGAACAGTGATTGCAAAAAAACACACTGAGAAAATGTACATAGGCCTGTGCTTTGGTTTCTCCATTTACGAAATGTTCTCTTACAGTAGTAGGAAGGTACAAATGATGACTCAATTTGTTTTTTTAACTCCTTATTATAATGGTACTATATTAACTGGACTCTAGAGTCCAATTTCTGATCCTGAAAGGTGTGATGTGTTTCAAAAGACTTTTTTTGCAGTGGTAGGAGCACAAGAGTAATTCAAACCCAATTCAATTTAAGGCTATTTAATAAGCCGTGCAGCTTAAGCCAGTAATAAAAGAAGTAGAGAGGAAATCATCAAATTTTCTTTGAAAAATATGCTCTGGAAATATGTTTTTAATTCTCTTTTAATTTAAATGCTAGAGTAACTCAGCATTTATCAAATCAAATTTAATTGAGCCAAACCATCCACAACTTCCCCCAAAATAGATGTGCAATGCTTTCTTCTACGGAAACATTGTCTCAATTGTTCCCAGTGGACTGGGAATTTTTATTGTAAATGCATATGTAAATGTTATACCCATTTTGTCAGAATTTTTAATAATTTTTTAAAGGGTGAAATAAGCAGAAATGGTTCATCCAACATAATTTCTCATATAGCTTATATTTCCCTAACTACTAATGAGTTTGAGCATCCTTTTCATATATATATGTATATATATATATATATATATATAAAGATTTATTTTATTTTATTACATATCTCCCCTCCCCCCTGTTGCGGGGACGCGCCGAGGCCGGTCACTGCGCAGGCGCGGCTTTCCCCGCTTGTGGGGGCTTCTGCTTCTATTCACGGCCGGCTCTGCTTCAGTTTGCGGGTGGCTGGCTGCGCTCCATTGGCAGGCGATCTGCCCTGCCCGTGGCGGCTTTGCCCTGTCCGTGGCAGCTTTTTGCCCTGTCCACGGCGGCTCTGGCCCGCCCATGGCGGCTTGCCATTCTCAAGGCGGTCTGCCCGCTAGGAGAGGTCCCCGGGAACCGAACCCGGGGCCTCCCATGTGGTATGCCGGAGCCCTATCCACTGGGCTGTATGGCCGGGCCCTTTTCATATATATATTGATCATTTGGGTTTTTCTTCTACAAATTGCCTATTTATAGCATTTTATGTATTTTGGTTATCTTTTTCTTATCATTTTATAAAAATTTTTTGTAAATTTTATATATTAATGGATTATCTCTCATCTCTATTGAAATGTGTTCCTAATCTCTTTTTGACATGTTTTTATTTAAGGTATCTTTGGGATATAAAAGTTAATTTTTATTAAAAAAAATATACGGTCTAATTGGTCAACTTTTCTTAGGGTCTACATAGTCTCTGGATCATACAACTAGTTTCCTAGGTTTTCTTTTAAGTTTTGTGATACGATTAGAAAGAAAATTCCATAAGCTGTTTGAAAAATATTTTTGTAAATTATTTTCTTCCACATGAATAGAAGGTAGTATTGGTAAAATTGATTAAATGAATTATTTTTTCCATTTAAATACCACCCTAGTCATATATAAGAATTTCATATATCATATATAATTGGATATATATCTGGACTTTCAAGGCTGCTGTATTTGTCCATTTCTATAGCACTAAAATAATGCTTTTCACTTAGTCCATTTATATTATGCCTTGGCTACTCGAGAAGAGTTATTCTTCCATATGAAAGATAAGACTTTTTACCCAATTACAACAAAGACCACAGTGGGCTTTTGAGATAACCGAAATATCAGACTGTCAAATTAGACTCACATGAATCAGAAAAAGTAACCGTATCAAGATTTACTAATGATTTCAAGGATATCTGTAATTGTGAGGCTTAAGCAAAGCAAGGGTATCCTTCCTTGAAATAATAGCATGTATTCTGGCTCAGATTTAACCTAGAAGGTCCCTGAGTGATATATGTGATGACACAGTGCTTAAGCAGAAAAACTCTATATGTCATTAAACATCTACATTTTATATTCAAAGTTACATAGCTTACCTGACATTTTACAGAATACCATGTGCTGTAAATGTTTTGATGAAAGTCTGTTTACCATAAGCAACTTGGACCAGATACACCTGCTAAAAACACTCCATAGATAAAAACCACTCCACTAAAAATGCCCTCATGTATTTGCCAGGAGCTAGTCACTAATGTTTGTCATAAGCAGGTCACTTCTTTCTGAGGGTGTTCCTTGGGATTGTAGTCTTAGTGCTAACCATTCCATTCCTTACTGTTTTTTTTTTTTTTTTTGGAAGTAGGGGCACTGGGGATTGAAGCCAGGACCTCATATGTGGGAAGCCATCACTCAACCACTGAGCCGCATCGGCTCCCTTGAGTTGGTTTTGTTTGTTTGTTTGTTGTTTGTTTTTTCTTTTTCTTTTTTTTTTTAAGAGGCACCAGGAACCAAACCCGGGACCTCCCATGTTGAAAGCAGGCATACAACTGCTCCCTGTCTTCCTTACATTTACTTAAACTTGCATTGAATGTTACCTTAATTTTTGGAAAAATACCACTATTAGAATATTAAGTTCTCATCTTTGCTGCACATAGGATTATCTAAAGATTTTTTTTTACCAATTTCAGTACTTCAGACCCCCATACAACAATTAAATAATATCAGAATTGCTTCTAGTGAAGTCTGAGTATTGGTATTTTTATCTATCTATTCTAATATTCTGCCAGAGCTGAGAACCACTGATTTAGATCTTAAAAAAATATAAAACCCCTTCAATAAGAGTTTACAATTTTCTTCCTAGAAATTCTTATATTTCTTGTTAAATTTATTCTTAAATTTTATATAGTTTAGTCAACCTAACAAGAAATATATTACACATTTCCATTTATACCTACTTAGAGTAAAACTATTTATCATAATAGAGTAAAATTGTTTATCTTTTATCCAGTCACCTTCACAAATTTTCTGCTTCATTCTAATAGGACTTTTTATTTGGTTTGGTTCAGTTTACTTTGGTTCAGTTTGGTATCACTTGGTTTTTAGAGGATTTACTCTTGGGGATTTACTCTGGGGTGTTCTAGATATGTAATCATACCAGCATTTGCTCTCTTTTTAAAATACCAACTATTTATTGTTTTTTTATTCACTAGAATCTCCAAAACAATTTTGAATAATAGCTTATTTTAATGAAAATGGATCACTATTAAGACTAATATTTTAAAAATATCCTTACATTCCTAGAATAAACTCTCGTGGCCATACATGTTTTAATACATTGCTAATTTATTTCAGCCAGTACACTCTTTGGCATTTTTGCATCTCCTTTATAAGTGGTATTGGTTTATAGTTTTATGCTCTTTAAATGTTAGATAGCAATAAGCTGTAAACCATCTGGGGGTTTTAATAATACGTCTTTAATCATCTTTTCACTTCTACTGTGTTAATAATTTTATTCTACTTCTTCCTTGGTCATTATTGGTAATTTGTGTTTGTCAAAAATTCATTCATTTCTTCTAAACTTTCAAAGTAGTGATAGAATCGCTACTTATAAGGTTTTACATAAGTCATTTGATATTTTCTCTATCAATGGATACATTTCCTTTCTTATTCTTAAACTTATATTTTTTTGTTCTTTTCCTCTTCTTTCCTTAACCAGGCCTTTAAAGGATTTATATATCTCACTGGATCTTCTTTCAAGGGACTAGCTTTTGTGTTTATTTATTGTTGCTACTGCTCTTTTCGTTTTCTGCATTTGCCCTATTAATTCCCTCTTTTTTAAAATTTCTTTGGATTGTTCTAGTATTCTTATTTGTATTAAGCTCTTTTATTGTTTGAATCTTTCTTCTTTACTAGTGAAGGCATTAAGACTATATATTTTCCTTTGAACACAAATTTTCCTGTGGTTTAATGGGTTTTGGTATAAAGTGAATTTCCGTTGCTTTCTAAGCTGTTTCTTCTTTGATCCAAAGGTTATCATAGAGTGTGGCTCTTAATGTACAAGTACTTCTGATTTAGTCTTATTTTGGGAGGATGATAATCAGAATTCATGGTCTATAACTTTTTAAATATTTAAAAGCCCACATCTAATTCAATAACAATTTGTGGCTGCATTTGTCTTAAATGTTTCACCTTTACAAAGGGTTTCCAAAGCATTTAGCTTTTTTTTTCATAAGAAAACTACATTGCTGTCTTTGTTTACACAAAGTTTCCTACTTTTTGTATCATGTGATTGAATAACGTAATTCCACTGACAAATACAGCTGGCATAAATAGGTTTAAAAAGATACACAGGGGAGCACATGTAGCTCAAGTGATTGAGCGCCTACTTTCCACATATGAGGTCCCAGGTTTGATCCGCGGTAACTCCTAACAACAAAACAAACACACAAACAAACAAATGAAAATATCAACTAGGGTGAGCCAGCATAGCTCAGTGGTTGAGCACTGGCTTCCCACATATGAGGTCCTGGGTTCAATCCCTAGGCCCAGTACCTAAAAACAACAACAACAACAACAATCTCAGCTGGCTTATAACAATTAGCAGCAAAAGAAATGTGCAGAGATACAACAGTATCTGGAGCATTCAGAATACTGGGTAACAGCCAATACATTTTACAGGATGGCAATCTATTAGGTGGAGGAAAAGAACTGCTATTTTGAAAGCTTCTACTATTTTATAAAAAGTTGGATGATTGCTGATACAACCATCACTTTCTCTAGAAAAAAATTATACCGCTGTCTAGCCTTAAAATTTCTGAGAAACAAATACCCTAATTGGTACAAAATAAAAAGCATCTATGCCAGATTTATAACCTTTATTACTTATTTGTAAAATCATTAAAAAATGAATGGGAAGAACTTTGTTTCTTACCATCATGGAAGCAACTTTAGAAATCCAATCTGATGGACAGTTATGGCAAGTCAAAATAGTTGAAAGAATACTGAACTAAGTTTGGAGTCTTAGTTCTTCCACAAATAAAATCCCTTAATTCATTTATGTTTCAGTTTTCATGTTTGGAAAACTGCATGATCACACCTATTTTCTTCACGTAAAGTTGATAATTCAATTGAAAGATTTGATTCTAAAATATTGTATATGAAAAAAATGTTTCTGAAACTACAAAACTCGATTCAAGTGTAAGATGATATTTCAAGTACAAGGTGGTATTTCAAATTTTATATTATCACCTGGCAGACTACACTTCCCTTCTCCTTACTTTTTAAGAAAATGCAGATCATCTATAATCAGTCCACTTAGCAAGAACTATTTGCAAAACTTCCAGCCGTCCTCACTCTAGTTATATTCTATTCATCCCACCCCCACTCCCTCTCTGAAATAATTGAGTAAGGGGAGGTAAAAGGTCCTGAATGCAGATCCTTCCAGTTGCCATTAGAAGCCCTAGTGGGTTTCGTGTTTTCCCGTGAGACCTCATTTCAGAAATCCTAAGGCAGCCTTTTTAAGCCAGGCTTTTGCTAAATTAGCAAGAGGACTACAGATCCTGGGTAAGGAATACATGTATATAAAAGCACTAAATCTTCTCTGCCCACACACCATCACCCACAGTCCAACTCATCCCTGACCCTGAATTATTTCAGGTCAGGTTAAAGTTTGAATGTTCTTCTGAAAGGAAAGAAATATGTCACAGTTATACTATTAACTGGGGATGAAAGTTGGAGGGGAAGGAAGTGGGTAGAGGAAGGAGGATTCTGTTTCATTTTTCAAGGAATCATTACTTGTACCAAAACTTTTTCAGTATTTATGACACTGTTATCCATGTTTATATATGTGTGGCAGGTTTTATTTGCCCAAATGTTTTTCCCTATACAATATAAGTATATACTATAAGTGGAAAATTACATGTAGAAAATAGTTATTTCTCCAGTGCTCATAAATGTCCTCACTATTATGACTCCATAATACTTTGCTTTGCCAACAATCTGGCCAGATAAGATGATCTGGCTTTTTCTTACCAGCCAGATGAAAGTAAAATAAAGTAGATGACAAAGCAACTTGAGCTTCAGGCCATGGCTATGTCTATTTGATGCTTAAAACAACTAAAGGAGTGCACCAGTCATGCTCATGGTTAAACATGGGATCCCAAACATGCAATCACCAATGAAACATGGAAAATATGTGTTTCCTATTCCTCAACAGCTAAACCATAGAAACAAATGTGATCTGGGATGACCAAGAAATTACAGAATCCATTAAGGAAGGACATTAGCTTCTAGGAATAAAAAAAAGTAAACTTCTGTATCTTACAAGTATTAAAGATTTATCAAAAGCTATATGTCTGCATGGTAATCAATGATCCTATCAGAATCAGAAAATATTGTAAAATATAAAGGCTGCACTCTAGAGCAAACTTAATATTTAATATAATACTTGCATAGTCTATTTGATAATCATGCTCGAGGTTTAGTGCTTCATAGGGAGTGTTAATTTGTGTTTTGATTAATCTTAATTTGTCAAGATGTAAATGTATTTAATGACCCAGAAAATTTTCTCGGAAAATTTCCTAATGCCAGTTATTACAGCAACCAAAGTAGCTCATATGATTAATCTATTTAGGGGAACCATTTGCCACACTCAAACTGTTCTTTCTAAATGTGCTCTATGCTGCCTGCCTTTGAGAATGTTCCCCTCCACAGCCATACTAAATTAAACATTAAAAACCATTCATTACAACATAGATCAACTTTCCAGTACTATCGGGATATGAGTGTCTAGTCAAGATTACATTTTCTGGTCCTTTTTGGAAAGTAAATACAAGGGTTTAAAACACTTTGAAAGGAGTCTGGAGAGAGTTTTGGTCCAAACTCAATTGTTTTAAACCTTCTGAACAGAACCTAGAAAGTGTACCCACCACTAGATACTGTTTTACGTTCCAGGTGAAGAAATGGCAAACAATGAATCTTGTATCTTAAATTTAAGGAAGGAATAATAGTTTATTGTTAGTATATTGTGCATATTTAACTTCATTTATAAATCCCTATCCAACAATTGCCAGGAAAAAGCTGAATAAGTAATTAAATGTCTTGCTTGCAACGCTCACCTTCCTTTAATTGCATGGATGAGGGCCCAGGGAGTGTGGAGGTCCTCTCACAGTAACAAAGGGAGGGAATCACGGCGGCTTTGAGACAAAATCAACTTTTCTCCCTCGGAATATATAGTTCCTATGAAAAGAGAAAGTTATATTAAAGTTTCACTTTAAAAAACTATCCCC
>PVKH010005282.1:8381-22404 GCA_004027955.1 Chaetophractus vellerosus
CCCCGCTTTTGCTGTTTTTGTGTCCCTTTGCTGGGCAATTCTCTGTGTCTGTTTCCTGACCTCTCTTCTCATCCTTTCCCTCCTGTCTTCACTGGGACTTGATCCTGGGAACCTCTGATGTGGGAGAGAGTCATCCTACCACCTACACTACCTTAGTTCCTGGTTTTTTGGTATGTCTCGCCTTGGCTCTCCTCTGTGTCACTCTCCTGTTACGTCATCATCTTGCTGCGTGGCTCAGCGGGGCCTGGCATGCCCACATGCAGTGCCTGGCAGTGCGCCAGCACATGGGGCCTGATGGCCTACATGCCTTCTATATTTTTCTTTATTTTACTGGTTGGTCCTGGGGATCGAACCCAGGTCTCTCCATATGGGAGACGGATGCCCAACCTTTTGAGCCACATCTGCCCCCTGAGATGAGAAACTAAAGAAGCCATACAGAGATGATGAAACTGGCTTGCATGAGGTTTTATAAACAAGGCAGAAGCAGAATTCCAGATTAGGGATATGTATACATTCATATACTTGGTTAATGCACTCGTATTAAGTACCTGCTCTGTGGCAGGCAAAGGTGAGGTAACAGTTGATGGGCATCCAAGTGAATGGCAATTTAGAGATTTGGAAGCAAATGTCAGGGACGCAGATGGACAGAGTTGGACAGCTAGAAGCAGAGAGTGGGACCCAAGAGCAAGGATCCAGGCACCACTAAATTGGGGTAGAAAGGTATTAGAGCAGGATCAGTAAGAAGACTGAGCCATCTGAAGCCACCTCATTCCTGCTCCTTTAGCCTAGTTGTTTTACTCTTCCTACAATTCTAGAAATTTGAAATTGGTCTCTGAACACAGGGCACAGCTGAGTCTGTAGGTAGAACAAGAACAGAAGACACAGTGAGATTATTATACTATCTTTCTGTCTCTTACCTCAACTTCCTAGCTCTATTAAAATGTCACTGGAAAAATGGTCCAGAAGATGTGACTGGGATTCCTGTCCTGACTTTGCATTTAGAGCCCTTGAACCAGACAGTTCATGACTCTGGACTTCAGTTTCATCTTGTGTACAACGAATAAACAACACATGCTCTGTTTACTCCCTGAGTTGTGAGAAACACATGAGGAAATGGATGTAATGGCTTAGTAAATTGAGAAAAAGATTGAGAAAAAGGTTGCTTTACCTTTGGCATCATTTCCAGCCTTTGTTATGAACAGCCATTTTTCAGCCATGGCAAAGAGAGAAGTTCTAAATAACCAGTTAGCTAAAGAAAAGGAGATTGTGACTCTTCTGGCAGCTTCAAAGGTCAGCCTTCAGTTTATGCATTTTCTAGAAATGATGGCAGAGGCTCTGAGAACAGTTTTGACAAAAATTAAAGCATAAGAAAGTTATATCATGACTAAGAAATTATCAGAGTATTTGTTCAGAAAATATACGTACTCCTGTTAGAAATAGGCTCTTTGAGGATAAGAACATGTCTTTTATTTCTGAATCCCATGCATTTACAATATAGTTTACTACAAAGAAATACCAGTTGAATAAATAAGTGAATGAAAAACATTACTCTTGCTTTAGGCCACATATAGATACTTGTTTTTTTAAAAAATACATTTTATTAGAGAAGTTGTAGGTTTATAGAAAAATCATGCAGAAAATATAGAGCTCACATATACCCCTACAGACACACACACATTGCATTAGCATGTACCTTTGTTACAATTGATGAAACTATATTATTATAAGTATACTATTACCTATAGTCCATCATTTATATTAGGGTTCATTATTTGTATTGTACAGTTTTTTAAAATTTTGTTCTAGTAACATATATACAACTTGAAATTTCCCCTTTAACCACATTAAATATAAAATGCAGTGCTGTTAATTAAATTCACAACATTGTCCTACCATCACCACTATCCATTAAGAAAACTTTCCATCAATTCCATACCAATTAAACATTGCTTTTCATTCCCTAACCCTCTCCCCCGCGTCCCTGATAAACTATATACTAGTTTCTGACTCTATGAATTTCCTTATTCTAATTATTTCATTTCAGTGAAATCATACAATATTTGTTCTTTTTTTGACTGCCTTATTTCACTCACCATTACGTCTTCAGGGTTCATCCATGTTGTCACATGCATCAGAACTTCATTGCTTTTATTGGCTGAATTATAATACATTGTATATATATACCACACTTTGTTTATCCATTCATTGGTTGATTTAATCTTTTGGCAATTGTGAATAATACCACTATGAATATCAGTATGAACATCAGCGTGCAAATATCTCTTTGAATCCCTGCTTTCAATTATTTGGGGTATATACCTAAAGGTGAGATAGCTAGGCCAAATGATAATAATTCTATTCTTAAATAACTGAGGAACTGCCAAACTGTTTTCCACAGTGGCTACACCATTTTGCATTCCCACCAACAATGAACAAATATTCCTTTTGTCCAAATCATCTCCAACACTTGGTATTTTTCACTTTTTAAATAATGGCCATTCTAGTTGGTATGAAACAGTATCTCATTATGTTTTGATTTGCATTTCCCTAGTGGTTAATGATGTTGAGCATCATTTCATGTGCTTCTTGGCCATATGTATATCTTCTTTGGGGAAATGTCTGTTCAAGTCTTTTGCCTATTTTTTTAAAAAGATTTATTTATTTATTTCTCCCACCCACCCACCCACCTGCCATTGTTTTTGCATTCACTGTCTGCTCTCTCTGTGTTCTTCTGTCTCTGCTTGTCTTCTCTTTAGGCAGCACTGGGAACCAATCCTGGGACCTTCTGGAGTGGAGAGAGGCGCTCAATCTCTTGCGCCACTTCAGCTCCCTAGTCTGCTGTGTCTCTTTTTGTTGCATCATCTTGCTGCACCAGTTCTCCATACGTGCCAGCACTCCTGCGTGGGCCAGCACTCCTGTATGGGCCAGCACTCCTCGGCCCAGCTTGCCATACAGGCCAGCTTTGCCTTTCATCAGGAAGTCCCAGGAATCGATCCCTGGACCTCCTATATGGTAGATAGGAGCCCAGTTGCTTGAGCCACATCCACTTCCCTTTTGCCCATTTTTAAATTGTTTTTTTTTTTGTCCTTTTTTTGTTGTTGTTGAGTTGTAGGATTTCTTTATAACTTCTGTATATTAAGTCCTTATCAAATATGTGGTTTCCAAATATTTTCTGCCAATCAGTAGGTTGTATTTTTACTTTTATGCACAAAAGTTTTTTCATTTTTATGAGGTTTAATTTTTATCTAATTCTATTTTATTTTGTTGTTGCTTTCGGTGTAAAGTCTAAGTACTCATTGTCTTACACAAGGTCCTGAAGATGCTTGCCTATGGTTTCTTCCTGCAGTTTTGGTTCTTATATTTAGTTCTTTGATCCATATTGAGTAAATTTTTGTATGTGGTATGAAGAAGGACTCCACCTTCATTCTCTTGCATGTGGATACCCAGTTTTCCCAGAACCATTTGTTGAAGAGACTATGCTTTCTCCATTGGGTGGAGTTGGCACTCCTGTCAAAAATCAATTGGGGGAAGCAGATGTAGCTCAAGCAATTGGGCACCTGCCTACCACATGGAAAGTCCTGGGTTTGGTTCCCAGTGCCTCTTAAAGAAAACAAGCAAGACAGTGAGCTCATGCGACAGGCTGGCACAGCAAGCTGATGCAACAAGATGATGCAATGAAGAATAACCACGAGGAAACACAATTAGATACACAACAAGTGGGAGCAGAGATTGCTCAAGCCATTGGGTGCCTCCCTCCCACATGGGAGGTCCAGGGTTTGATTCTTGGTGCCTCCTAAAAAAACAAGAAAGAAAACAAGCACACAACAGACACAGAGAGCAGACAGCGAGTGCAAAACAATGAAGGGGGGGATGAAGAGAAATAAATAAAATAATAAATCTTCAAAAAAAATCAATTGGCCATAGATGTGCAGGTTTATTTCTGAATTTTCAATTCAATTCCATTGGTCTATATGTCTGTCCTTGTGCCAGTACCATGTTGTTTTGATTATTGTAGCTTTTTAATAAGTTTTAAAATCAGGAAATGTGAAATCTCCATCTTTGTTCTTTGTTTTCAAGATGGTTTTGGATACTTGGAGCCTCTTACCTTCCATATAATTTTGATGATTGGTTTTTACTTCTGCAAAGAAGTCTGTTGGAATTTTGATTGGGGTTTGTTTTAGTTTGCTAAAAGCTGCTGGGAGCAGAAATGGATTGGCTTTAACAATTGGAATTTTTTAGGTAAAAGCTTACAGTTCTGAGGCCATGAAAATGTCCAAATTGTGGTATCATCGGAGATCCTTTTTCCCGGACTGCAGCCGAGGGTGATCACACACCCTCGTCTCTCCCCTCTCCTCTACACCTCCTTGCTTTCAGCTAAAGTGGTTTTCGTTCAGTTTCCGGGTTCCCCTCTCTCTCTGAAGCTTTTTTCTGTGTCTGTGGCTTTTTATTGCTCCATTTATAAAGACTCCAGTAAGAGGATTAAGACTCACCCTCAGCTATGTCCTACTGAAGCAATCTAATCAAATGGCCCGTCACTGTTCTAAACTAATCAAAGTTTCACAATAGTTTCAATTGAAGAACATAATTTTCTGGGGTCCAAAAAAGACTCAAACTAACACAGGGTTGCAAGTATCTGTAAATTGTATTGATTAGAATTGATACCTTAATAATATTTAGCCTTCCAATCAATGAACACAGAATGTACTTCCATTCACTTAGGTCTTCTTTCATTTCTTTAGTAATGTTTTATAATTTTCCATGTATAATTCCTTTACATTGTTGGTTAAATTTATTCCTAGATATTTGATTCTTTTAGTTGCTATTGTAAATAGAATTTTTTTTCTTGAAGTCCTCTTCAGATGTTCATTATTAGTGAACATTTATTTGTTAGAATTAAATCTAAGAGAGATTTGAAAAGATGGAAGAAAGTATGAGACACTCATATCCCTACCTTACAAAATGGATATTTGAAATATTGGTAATGGAAATATATGAAGTGAATGAGCACTGAGAAGAATTATATCAAGTGATTTTAAAACACAGTAATTTGACTATACATTCCTAGTGTGATTTATACTAAGGACAAAAGAGAATCATAAAAAACACTGAACTGCATTAAGTGATCATATTTTTCATAATTATATTGCTATACTTATATTGAAACTGTTAATATATGTTGGAGGGTAAAGCAAATAAGCAATTGTGCTAATGTATTTAGGAACCAAGATTTGTAAAACAGAAGAGAAAGAAATACAAAATCAATGAAATTAAGTAAAAGTCATGTAATTTTTTGTTTAAATTTGTTATATCAATACAGCTTATTTATTTTACTCTTTCTGAAAGTAACAAAAAAAACTTACTTCCAATGGCAACCTAGTATCAATGAGTACCCAACAGCACAGATTATAGTCTCTAAATATTAATTCTTATTAAAAGGATCCAGGGAATCCCTGGAGAACTGACTAATTCCATGTCTGGGACAGGAAATATAAGCTAAAAGCAAAGAAGCTATCCAAGACTACTGGATTCATATGAAGTTTTCAGGAGCTACCTTGAAGACATTCTCACTGGCCTAAAATGGAAAAAAAATTGAATACCACAAAGATTATGACTGCACTGTATAAAACAGATCAAATGTATAAAAATTCATGAATTCTTCATGATATTAAAAAAAATGTACCCTCTGATTCACTAAGGCACCAATTTATTATTGTAAAAATTGGTAAACATAGAAACTAAATTAAGTTTACTCTGAATTTCCTGTACAAACTGTATCTCAGGTAAGAAATAGTTAATGTGGAAAATTTCTTTATTGTAGAGTAGATAAATTCAGAAGAAATAATAAAATTAGGAAAGTCAATATTTTGAAAACTTCAGTGATATAATAGATCTGGTCAAAGATCATCAGTGACTGCTAAAACCATTAGGTTAAAGGGTGATGAATTAGGTTATAACAGATGGATTAAACCGACATTCTTTGAACCCACTGATTAATGTTCACATCACTAAAAGTAAAGCAGCCAGATCTGATGCCCCTTTTTAAGTGATACAGTAGGAATAACACAGAACCATCCATGAAATATTGCTGCCAAAAGAAGGTTTATTAAACATGAATTTCATTATGCCTCCAGGTCTAACTACCAGTTTTATAGGAAGTGTATAAAGAAACACACATTAAATGGCAGCACAAAATAACATACCAAATTCAGGTGTTCCAAATTTTATTTTCTCTTTCTTCACTTGAGGAAAACTTAGTGTGAGTTATCGTGGAAACTATATGATTATTATTTTCAAGGATTATAAAAACGTAAGTGAAGTGAAAAATGATCTCAAGAAGGGTATTTGTCATTTATTAATTCACATATTCAACCAAGATTCATTGGCCTTCGGCTGTAGGTCAGGCACTGCACTAAGTGTTAAAGATTCAGATATGCACATTAGAGTATCTGTCCCGGAGGAGATCACTGTTCTCTCAAAGACTCAGACTCTATTTTAAAGATGAATTAACTGTGTCAAAACAGTGGGAACAGAGTACTTGAAAGAGTACTGACCTAGTTACCTGAATATCTGCTAGCTGATAAAATAGATATTAGTTTTGATGAAGGGCCATATGAAATGGAATGGCAAGAGTTTTATTTTGGAAATTAAAATGTAAGTTTTTATATTGCTTCATAACATGGTTTTATTCTTCAATTTGTTCATGGTTTCTATGATTTGAAAGTCAAGTTTAAATAGAAATTTTGGAATCCAAAGAATAATTGGAAAACACCTTAGCTTTTGACCATGAACTTTCATGAATTGGTTAATAGGCATTTTCATTATAGATCTGCTTTAAAAAAAACATTGTTGCAGGTAAATGGTTTTACAATGAAAATCAAACAGAAGAGCAAGATATATTTTGTGGCATTAGACACAAATGGATTTCCAGAAGAGTCAGGTGATATTTAAATTTTCAAAAACAAGTTTGTGGGTGTGGGAATTTTGTAATTTCAATCTCATTTGACAGTATCCAACATGGAGCTTCTGCAGTGGTTACTTTTTCCATATCAAGCCAAGAGGGGCATGGCCAGCTTTGTCATGTAATTGGACTCATACATCACTTTTGTTGTGGGACTTTAGTTCCATCATTCTGTGCATTAAGCATTTTTCTGTCATCTTGCCTGGGAAGAAAACTCAGGAGAGTCCATAGTCTTTGAAATAATTTTGAAAAAGAATGCTTCATATTTGTAGAGTACATTTTTGAACAAATTGACTAAAGTTATGTGAGCTTTGGAAAATAGGTCATCTGAATGTCCTGGGGTTACAGAGAGTTTAACTTGCTTTCAAAAAGAATCTTTCTATTTTACTGACCCTGAAAATAGCCTGAAAGTATACTTCTGCCCTTAAATGTTTGTCACAGTCCTACTTTTAGCACAAGAAACCAATCTAGTCATTTGATTCTTGCAAAAAGGACTCTTTGACTTGCATTGAGGGAACTGGCCAGTAGCCAGAATAAAGAGTGGACAAGTAGGATACCAAGAGGCAAACTGACTGGAGATACACTGAACATCTGCCTGGGAAACTATTTCAAGGGAAAGCCCTGAACATCAGCTGTTAGTATGGAAATATAGTAGACAACCCTGGGGTTATCTATTATGACAGTTTGGTGTTAGATGGACCCCAGAAAATCAAGCCCTTATTACTAATCCATTCCTGTGGGTGTGAACCTATTGTTGGTGGGAACCTTTGATTAGATTACTTCAGCAGGGCATGACCGTGGGTGAGTCTTAATCCTCTTATTGAAGACCTTTATAAATGGGATGAATATGGAGAGAGAGAGCTGCAGAGATAGAAAGTAACCCCCAGAATCTGAGAGAGAAAGTCTCTGAAATCAGAAGCTAAAATCAATGGAACCAGGAGAAAGAAAGCCACAGGAGCAGAAAGCTGGAGGAAGCCAGAAGCTGAAACTGACATGACCCAGAGGATAAGAGAGATGCCACCATGTATCTTCCCATTTGACAGAGGAGTCTAGGATTGCCAGCAGCCAATCTTTGGGAAGAGAGTGTTGCCTGATGCCTTGCTTTGGACATTTTTCCAGCCTCAGAACTGTAAGCTTGTAAGTTAATAAATCCCCATTGTAAAAGCCAACCCATTTCTGATATGTTGCCTTGGCAATCTTTAGCAAACCAAAACATCTATCTAGCACCACTGCTCTGGGTATTGTCTCATCTTGGAGATGCCCATGATTATCACAGGAGCTGCCATGATAGTGTGCTTTTTGAGTGACTTGATTGTAAATTATGAACCTTATAACTTGTTAATGTCCATGGTTCTTGCCACATGGATAAAACACAGGCATATCTGGCCAGAAGAGAGAAGTGGAGAAGGACTAACGAAGCAGAGGCATAATAGGATAATATAAGAAGCATAGGAAATAGAGTCCCAAGCAGTGGTATGCTGGAAAATGTTTAACAACCAGCTCTTCAGTTTTGTTTTATGTTTTGTGTTTTGTTTTTTTAAAGTCCTGATTGTAGCATTTGCCAGTTTTGGGGGTGTAAACTCTCTACCATGTGTGATTTCAAACGACTATATGATGTCACACAAGATGTTGGGAAAAGATTCCCTGTAGCACATGAATATTTTTATTCCAACGCAGAGATGCAATATATTTAAGTAATTTCAAAAGCATAGATAATAGTAAAATATAAAATAGATAATAGTAAAATAATTGGGATTTGGTTTAGTCCCTCAGTAAGATATTTTATTAATTGTAAGTTTGCATGGTTTAATTTTTTCTAATGGCTGTGTATAACAAACAGCTCACAAAATTTCTGAATTTAACAATCCACTCTGGTGAGTTGGTAGAGCTGATCTGATACACCAGTAGTCTTGATGCTGTATGTATGCCTTATTTCAGTTGCCCCTGAAGCCCAGCACCCTTGTCCTTATCCTCAGATTACCTGAGATAAATCAACATCTTTATTATAAATCAATGAAACCTCTTTCTCTCAGGTTTTTAGAGTAATAAAAGGGTTTGAATGATCTCCAAAGTTCTCAGAGCAATATTTATACCATAAATCAGGAAGTAAAGAGGAATGTATGATGAGGTAAGAGCAATTTTTCCACCTCAAAAAGATAGGAAAGTTTAGTGGGTGGTAGAGGAGAATCATGAAAGACATGGCTGGAGCTTGTATGGTGGATCCAAGAATGGGGCTCAAGGGTTCCATATTTCTGAACTGGGATGGAGTATGGGGTAAGAAGCAAACTCTGAATTGACTCAGTGTGAATTGCAATTTGAGTATTAATTGACTCAAAGTGATTATATTTCACAGTGGAAGTGATTAGCATCTCTTAAATTAACAAGATTTTATTTTCTACTGTTACAGACACAGGACTTATAAACAAAGTGTGCGGTATTTTGCATAGAGAAATGCTAAAATTTACCTTTTTCATACCTGAGTTTTTCCAAAATAATTTTTATAAGTACTTCCTATTGGAAATTTTTTGTTTCTTTTAAGACTATAAACAAAGATCATAGCATTCAAGATTTATGGTCTAAGTATTTGTTGCCCCACTGAGGTAGATTGAATTGTGTAATCTAATATAGATGCTTTTAATTTTAACCTGCTTTCCTGTGTGTGAACCCATTGTAAACAGGACCTCTTGAAGATGTTATTTTCAGTTAGGGTGTGACCCAATGAGGGTGTGTCTTAATCCAGATTACTTGTGGCCTTATAAAGAGATGTCAGAGAAAGCACAGACAGGAGCCAGGAGCAGGAAGTCAGCAAGAACCTAGAAGGGAAAGGAGGAGACATCGCCATGTGACTGCAGGCAGAAATACAAGCCATAAACCCAAAGACAGCCAGCAACAGAAGGCTAAAGATTTTCGGGAGAAAGCAGGCCTTGCTGATATCTTGATTTTGGGCTTCTAACCTCAAAACAGTGAGCTAATAAATACTTGTTGTTTGAGCCAACCCATTGTATGGTATTTGTCATAGCAGCTTTGTATAGCCCCAAAGAAAGATAATGAGTCTAAGGACTACTTTGTTTGTCTATACGGTTTGCTAAAGCTTGCAGCTATAGTCTTTTTATATAAATGTGTAAGAGCCATAAATATTTGTCATAGCAATAGTATTTCTCCCTCCAATTGTGATGTTTCCATCAGCATTTGAAGGCTTTGGTAAGTCCAAGAGTTAATTTTAGGATTTGGTCATTCTAAATATTTCAGCCTCAATTCAAGTACTGTTGATAGTAGATGTATCAAATACTATTTATTTAAAAAAGAAATCACTTACAGAGTTTATAAAAATGCATATGTCTGGAACTGATCCACAAAATTCTGGTTTTAACAAGTACCTATCCCTGGTAGTAATCTTTGGTTGAAAATAAAGGAACTAACTCTGCTAACCTAAGTAAAACAACAACAACAACAAATGACTTAGATGAATTTGGGGTAGCTTGTTGACTTACATTCCTAAGGCTGCTATAACAGAGTACTAGGTGGTTTAAAACAGCAGAAATTTAAATGTATTTTCTCCTAGTTCTGAATACTAGAAGTCTGAAACCAAGGTGTTAATAGAGACATGCTCCCTTTGAAACCTGTAAGAGAAAATCTTTCTTACATCTTCCTAGGTTTTGGCAGTTCCTGGCAATCCTTGCAATTCCTTCTCTTGCAGCTGCAGCACTTCAGTCTCTGCCTCTATTATTATGTGGAATTCTCCCCTGTGTCTGTCTCCTCTCTCCCCTTCTTATAAGAACACCAGTCATTACTGGATTAAGGGACTACCCTATTCCAGAATGACCTTATCCTAATTTAACTAATTCCATCTGCCATGGCCCTATTTCCAAATAAATTCACAATCTGAGTATTGGGGGTTAGAACTTCTTTTGGGAGAACTAAAGTCAACCCATAATACTTATAGAATTTAAAAATAAGCTGAGGAACCTGGCTGTGCAAAGGATAAACACCAGGAAACTCAGGTAATCTAAGTAACATGAAGTAGTGTAAATTTCTCTGAGACACCTCTACCAGGATAAATGAATTCAACTCATATTCAGTCTCTTCCTCGTTTGCTGAAGATTCAAACTCTAGGAAGGGAGCATCTAATTGGTCAAGTTTGGCTCATATGTCCTTCACTTGGCTAGAGGAAGCCAGGACAACTTGATCAGCAGTCCTATCAAAGGGAAAAATAGTTCACCAAAATAAAGTCAGGGATATTTCTAGAAGAATGAGGTTTGATGATAGGAAGGCAAAAACATAGTTGTCCATCCTAGTGCCCCAGGAATTCTGATTCAATGATAAAAGCCACATGCCTAGAATGTTTACTACTGAAGATTTAATGATGACATTTGTATTAGCTTCATAGGGTGGCTGTAGCAAATGACGACAAACCAGGTGCCTTAAAACAACAGAAATTTATTCTCTTATAGTTCTGGAAGACAAAATTCTGAAATCAAGGTTTTGACAGTGCCACACTCCCTCTGAAGCTTTAGAAGAGACTATTTTCTTGCCTCTTTCAGCTTCTGATGACTCCAGGCCTTCCTTGCTTGGGGCTGCATAATTCCAATCTCTGCCTTCATCTTCACATGGCCTTTTCCCCTGTGTCACTGCCTATCTCTGTCTTGAATTCAGCTTCAGCTCTTTTTGCCCTTTTCCCACTCCCCTGTTGTACCACTCAAAGGAGAAAAGGTGCTGTCAAGGATTAGCCTATGTAATGCGCAGAATTCCTAGATCCCTCCCAGATTTCCCACCTTAATTTCTTTGATGGTTAGGCTAATGTGTCAACTCGGCCAGGTAATTGTGTCCAGGTACTAGGTCCAGCAAGCACTAGGCTAACTGTAATACAAAAGCATTTATAGACTTTGATCACCAGTGAGTTTACTGCTTAGATGGCTGATTACATCTGCATCAATCAGGGAAATTGGATCAAGAATGGATGATGCTTTTATCCAATCAGTTGACTGCCTTAAAAGGGGAAGTGATTTCAACATTCAGAGATAATTTCCCAGCTCATCTTTGGACAGCCAACTTCTCCTAGAAACTCATCAAGGACCTTTCATCAGTCTTTCATGAGAGCCCCTGGCTTGCAGCCTCCCTGCAAAACCTGGACTTGTGCATCCCCACGGTCAAGTGAGAGACTCTTATAAAATCTTGTGTTATTGACAGAGATCTCCTGTTGATTCTGTTTCTTGAGACAACCCTGACTAATACAGCTGGTACCAGTAGTGGCTCTTGAGGAACAGAGTCTTAAACATGGGATGTCTGATGTGGTTCTCTACTCTAATTGGACTCAAGGGTACTAATGACTCCCTTTCCAATAATGAAGAGGTTGCTAAGAGTCCATGGCATGAGCTGGCAATAGAGATACGCAATATAGCCTCACTGGATTCCCATATTTCCATGCTTATAAGAAGCAAGGATCTGGATGAGAGTGTTTTCAATACCTTAACAGAATTTTGTGGAGTAAAAAAATAAAATGATGTTGGCTGCCTCCTCCTAGATACTCTGGATACAGTTAAAAAAGAAAGGGATGAGCTTAAGTCTTCAAAGTTGGAACTTAAATGCGGCATGAATGATATGAAAGTTTCTACATGTGCCTTGAAAGAAAATCTTTTCTCCTGTAGCCAAAAACTTGAGATATCTGAGAATCAAACCCAGATGCTCAAGCTCATTGTACAAGTAGCAGAACTACAGAGGAAACTAAAATCTCAACTTCGCAGGGTTTCTGCAATTAAAGTGAAAGTATCAATTGGAAAGGAGTGGAACCATGAAGAATGGAATGGAGACATATGAGATGATGATAATATCGGTGGGGACATTGGAACTTTAAATTCTGCTGAGACTTTACCAGATAAACCTGTGATTGCCTGCCCTGTGGAGACCACACCTTGTCAAACTTGTATCATTGAGCCTCCAGCCTGCCCCAGGGAGTCTGGACCTCCTTCCAGCCCTGAGGCAGATAGCAGCCAAACTCCGGGATGCACTGCCCAGCCTCCACCTGGTCCTGAGGAATCTGCCTTTCAACCCCTTCCTGAAGAGATTAACCCTGTCTCACCAGAAGAAAATGCAAAGGAATGCCCTGAGGTCAGTAGCCTGCAAGACATCTCTAATCCTTCTCCTAACCCACCCCCTCCACCCCTCTTGTCTTTGGGACCTACTAAAGTCACAACAAGCCCCCAGAGGTGAAATACAAAGTGTGACCCATGAGGAAGTCCATTATACTTTGAAAGAACTGCATGAGTTTTCTAATTTATATGGACAGAAACCAGGGGAATATGTGTGGGAATGGATACTAAGGGTATGGGATAATGGTGGAAGGAATATAAAGTTGGATCAGGCTGAATTTATTGATATGGGCCCACTAAGCAGAAATTCTGGATTCAACGCTGTAGCTCGAGGGGTTAGAAAGGGCTCTAACAGTTTGGGTGTCTGACTGAAACATGGACCAAATGATGGCCTAGCATGTATGATGTTGAGATGCCCGATTTGCCATGGTATACTGTAGAGGAGGGAAATCAAAGGCTTAGAGAGATTGGAATGCTAGAATGCATTTACATTTGAGACCTGCCCACCCAACCCAGGAATGTCCAGAGGACACACCTTTAACCAGGACTGTGAGGAATAAATTTGTCAGGCTAACTCCATCTTCTCTGAAGAGCTCTGTGGTTGCTCTTCTCTGCAGTCCAGATATTACTGTAGGGAGGGCTGTGATGGAATTGCAATCCTTAACATTATGGGGATGATTTGGATCTAGGTCTGGTAAAAGTCAAGTATCTGCAGTGAATCGCCAAAGGCAAGGGGGTGTGGTTACCACAATGAAAGACAGATTCAAAACAACACAAGGAATAGTCTGAGTCCCATGGAGTTATAGAGCTGGCTAATAGATCATGGGGTGCCTAGAAGTGTAAATGATGGACAGCCTACTAAATTTCTTCTGGATCTGTATAAGCAAAAGAGTTCTAGGCCAAGTGAACAAAACCCTAACTCAAATTACAGATGTAGAGAATCATGGCCCCTTAATCAGTTCCCAGACTTGAGACAGTT
>PVKH010005283.1:0-22310 GCA_004027955.1 Chaetophractus vellerosus
CGGGACTGTGCCCCAACACCTGAGCTCCGAGCCCCGCCTGACCCACAACTCGGATGGGTCGGGGAGGACCGAAGTGGCCAGCAGGGCCCAGAGGAACAGGACCGCTGAAAGGTCCGGCGCGAACACAGCTACACAGCTGCGCAGTCCGCGTCTCACCGCCGTTGTCCGACGCCAGGCAGCGCGCGAGAACAAGGCGAGGGGCAAGAGATGGCAGAAGGGCAAGACCCACGGCGAAGAGCATGCGACATGTCAACAGAATAGCGGCCAAATGGCACGCGGCCCCTACGGCAGCTCGCCCAGGCGCCGGGAGCAGGAAGTGTCCGCGCCTCTCTCAGGAGCCGGGACGCCCCTCCGTCTCACCCCGCCCGGGCCACGACCCCGAGACACCTGTTTGGCCGCGCTCGAGGTTGGGTTCCACCCGCCACGCTCCAGCCCCCGCACGTTCAGAGAGGGGGGGTGGCGAGCGCAGCCGAGACCTTGGACCCGCAGCCTGAGGGCGCCTCCGCCGGTCATACCTGACATCAGCAGCGGCTCCCTCTCGCCCCTCCAGGGGGACTGAGAGGAGGACGACACGGGGCCAGAGACCGTTCCTCCTTTCGGTGGCCGCAGAAGTGACTCGGGGCCGCTAGCCGGGGCCGCCCGCTGCCGCCCAGATCATTCCGGGGCAGCGGCGGCGGCCGAGGCGGGCCCAGAGCGCGCGCCCGCCCGCCCTCTCGCTCCGCCCCTCCCCGCAGAGCGTCTAGGCTTGTGGCCCGCCTACAGCGCAGCCGCCACCCAGGGGTCTCCTAGTGCAGACGTCGCAGCCGCAGCACCAGCCCCAGGGATGGGCGGGGCGGGAGGGGGCCGGGGTGGGCGGGGCTACGGCGACGTGCGAACGCGGGGATTGGTCGCCGAAAGCGCGCTCCGCCCTTGTGCATTGGGGTCTGGGAAGTCGGGGTCTTCTAAGAGCTATATAGGTTGAGCTGCAGTGGGCTAGCGGTTGCTGTTTTCCGGTACTTACCTCTCTGTTTCTGCTGTACCGTCTTGCACTAGATCCCGGTTCTTGAGGGAGACTAATGCAGGGAAGCATCGGGAACTGAGACTGGAGGTGCCTGAGGTGCTTTTGTCTGAGGGATGGGCTAATCCTGCAGGAGACCCTTGGCCTCCAGCCTGCTCTTAACCAGTTCCTTTTTTTCCTGTTCTTTTCTCCCCGGCAAGATGAGGTATGCAAACGGATGCAGGGGAATCAGATGTGTGAACCAGGAAGGACTGAAAATCTATATAGTGATACCACAAAACTGCCAGTTGGTACACATGGTCTTCGGTTCTGTCAGTACTCCAGGCAATGGAAGAACTCCCTCAGGGCTTTGGAAAACTCCTCCACTTTTGTTGGCAAAAGTGTTATGAGTCAGGAAGCTACTTTTGGAATAGAGGAAAGTGACCCCACCACGGTCAGAAGATGGGGAGTAGGTCTAGGCCTTAGGCATTACCTGTCATCTTGCCAGGCCAGCTTTTTTTTTTTTTTCTTTTTTAATAATGCTTTCATCAGGCAGTTCTTTAGTGGCCTATAGCATAGCAGTTGAGTGTGGCCTTTGAGGTTAGACAACGCATGTTATTGTTATTTTTCCTTTAATTTGTTTAGATTTCTTTCTTGTGTAGTTTGCCAGGACATGCTATCAATAGATCCAAAAGACCCTTCCAAGAGAATTTTAAACTTATAGTACATCTAATGACTCTAATCCAAATCTCTTTTTTTTCAGATGAGAAAACACGCCCGGAAAGATAAACTAATATGCCCACGCTAGAAGTGCAGGTATCCTGATGTTCAGGTTAGTGCTCTTTCCTAGACCCATGCCTAGAGACTTCTCTCCCTTACATCCTTAGCTCCATCCGCCTTTCTCCTCACCAGCCTGTGTACAATTTGCCCACCTTTACCCTCTTCTCTTTCACAGCCTCTTTAAAACCGTTTCAGAAATGGTGCTCCAAATAGAAAGCAAAACAAAACAAAAAACTGAGGAATTCTAATCTCATTTTAATTTTGTTAAAAGTAAGATATTCAATTAGTTGTTTGAATAAACAATTGAATGAAGTAGAGTATATCTTTTTCACTTTAAAAGGTAACATACAATGCTGGTATATTTTTGATTCCTGGCTCCTGCATTACAGAAAGATTTTATGACATCATAGAAAGATCAATTGTGAATATCACTGAGATCTGAACATTAGTCCTGGAAATAACATGGTGAATAGAACAATGGGATCCCTAGAACTTGAATTCTGCTTCCAGTTTAATCACTGATTAGCTGGGTAACCTATGGGAAGTCACCTAATCTCTCTAAATCTCAATTTCCATCTCCATAAAGTATGGACAGTAATCCCAACCTGCCTCAAAAGGCAGTCAGTGAGATTGTATTTGACAGTGTAGTTGTAAAGCATTAGCATTCTTTTAATTACATTAGGCTTACCAAGGTCTATCCTATTTTATTTTTAAACAAGTAGACTTTAAATATTTTAGGTGTGAACACCGTGAAGATTTTTCTTTCAAGCAGTGACAAGTTATTTACTGATTTTACTCTGTACCTTTGTAAAATATTAGCATCATTCATAGCAGCTGGATTTAAGAGTATGGCAGGATGGTAGGTTATTATATGTCAGATCTCATTTTATTAGCCCATTGTAAATTTATTACACTTTAAAAAGTATACATAATTATAAGCAGCTCCTTTTTCTTTTCACAAATTAATTTGTAATTGTGGCTGGGTGCCTGCCCCTCTTTATAGTAATAGTGGTAGTTAAACCTACTTGGTAATAAATGTATATTTAACCAATAATTTGGTCTGAGTCTAAAAGTTCATCCTAGAGCAAAATTGTACCTAACAGCAAGAAAATAAATGGTTGAATACATGTCCTTTTTAGAGAGCAGGACTTGGGCCACAGGGCTATACGTTTTCTAATTGAATGTCAGAGGTAGAGATTATGCAATTATTGACAATGCACAATTTGGTGGCATGGCTAACCCCAGAGATAAATATGTGAGGCTGATAAAACGTGACATAAATATACCTTAGCTTAAGATTCATAGTCCTGATTATGTAGTGGATGGCTATCCAATCTCCTTGGTCTTTGTCATTGTATGGTTGTTTCCTGCCTTCTCCTCTTCAGCCCTTACACCAAATCCATTTGAAACTACTGACTTACTGGATTATCTGTAGTTATAGATGAACCCGACTACCATCCTCTTTAATAACCTGAATAGGAAGAAGAACAACCCTAGAAAAAAATGGACAAAGCTTAATGTGCTCTGTTTCTCAATAACAAATTAGGAAATAAATGAAAAATGCATACCAAGAAATTGGGATGAGGGGAATCCTTTTGGGGACAGTGTGTTTTTCAGTAGAGCATCTTATCTCACACTGAAAATACCTGTCAAGGGGGGCAGTTGTAGCTCAGTGGTTGAGTGCCTGCTTCCCATGTATGACATCCCAGGTTCAATCCCCAAAAAAAGAAAAGAAAAGAAAAGAAAAGAGAGAGGGAGGATACCTATTAGGATAGAGTAATTTCACCCTGTGGAACTAAAGAAGGCATTTTCCTCCAAACAGTTTTTATTCCTAGCTACATCTTAACAAAATCTGTCAAGATTTTGAGAAAGTTGGAAAGGCTGATGTTTTCTGAGTTAACTGACACATGAAGAGGTAAAGGTAGAGAACGGAGGAGAGGAGGAGGTAAAAGGGGAAAAAAATCTAGGAAATAATTTTAGCCTCAAGGGAAGAGGTCTTAGCATTGACTCACACCATATTAGCTTGAAAGCAGAGATTGCCTTGTGTGCACTGAGGAATTTGTGTCATCTAGAGAAATATTCTCAATTTAGGAGGTTGGGCTCCCTGGGATTACTCTGTGTTCTTCCAGTTCTCTGGAATATGAATCAGAATATTCCTTAATTGTTTCCCCTAGTGGCTCAACAAAAACAGAAAACATTTGCTGAAAGTGGAATAGGTGAAACTTGCTTTAGTTTAAAATCCCAAAGCAGTAAATTATTTATAAAAGTGTATGCTGCCTCTGTTAGTATAAAGATCTACCTGACTGATAATTTTAGCTGCATATTGTGGCCTAATATTTTTTTCTTCTTTCTTTTAAGCTGTTATTTCTAAATCCTGAAAGATGGATACCTTTTTGGGTTTCTGTCCATTTTGCATTGAGATGCACCCTTTCTTTGTCTCTCTCCTCAATTTTCTTCTAGAGGTTGGGTCCCTTTAGCCATGTTTGTAGGAGAGGACCCTTTCCCTTCCTGGCCATAGCTGATTGGACAGGGATAGGTTCCTGAAGGAAGCCGAGTCAATCAGACCCTTTCCCCTGGGATTTTTTAATTGGGAGAGAGAGGCCTTAGTCACTGTCCGGTGAGCACTGAAACTCTAATCCAAACATGTAAACCCAAGATAAGTATAATAATGGTAACAAATGGATTGATCAAAATATTTTAAAGGAATTATTATTTCAAGCAATACTTAAACATTTATTGTCACATTTTTTAGTCCTGTAGCTGCAAATGTTCATTATCACACATAAAGATATTCACTATAAAGATATTTGTACTGAAATGTGTGCTTTTCATCCAAGGGGCAATTATTTCTAAAATCAAGGACCTGGACTAGGTAATTTCTGAGACCCCTTGCAGCTGTTCAAGCCTCATGAGTCTATGGATTAAGATGACCCTGTAAAAACAGAAGCAACTGTTTTTGGGAATTTGTCTCTCTCTCTAATGAGGGTGACTGCATGTCAACAGAGCTATAGTCAAGTTCTCTTGACTAATAGTCTGCTTGCAAATAATTCAGTCTCTTAATCTATTATACCATTGTTTGTGCAAAATACCTGTCAGTACAGAAGTAGTCAGGAACAATTAAATTATTATAAAAATGGGCATCACTGTCCATTATTTTAACCTAGCCTTACAGTTGCACAAACTCTATTTAAATTGATTATGTTTCATGGCTCATTATTTTTCTCTCATTATGAATTACTTCTGCTGGTTAGTATTGTCTTTTTATACAGAGAAAATTCTGCCCACACAGAAAAGGAGAGTTTGGCTTTTCTTCTGTCTTCTGTTAGGATTAGTACCAGGGAATACTTCCTCAGATGTACTTCCTGCAGCTACTTCACTCCTTTGACATGTCCTTGGACACATGCCCTCCATTTCATCTTTTGTACTGTAGGAATCAGTTGCATGTATACGTATAACCTTTAGAACCAATTTAAAGTCAAGCCTTACTTCTACTTTGGGCTGGATTTGCCTTCTCTATTACTGAGTGGATCCAGACTATCAGGCACCTTCATTTCCATCTCCCCTCTGTTAAATATCTGTCTCCACATCCATCTTCCTATTTCCTGTGTAAGAAGGGTAGCATTTTTGTCCCTTTCCCTGCTCTACTTCAACTATTGTCAATCCAAATAACCATTACTTGACCCCTATACATCAGATTTTTGTCAAGGATATACTGCAGAGGATAGAGGTGGAGGTGGGAGGTAGAGGTTGAGCAGGAAATTGACTCTCTATAGTTGAAGCCAAAAAAATCTAGATGGAAGATGAAGTCTACAGAAACAGACTAGAAAGAAACTTCCAGAGTTCAGAAGGACCAGCACTTCAGTTCCATGAGAAAGACTGGAATTTGTACTCAATAAAAAGTGGAGCGGTACAAAGGGCAAGAAAGACACACATGCGGGGCATGAAAGAGTTGAATGAGGGAATGAGGATCAGAAAATTAACTAGTTTTGCTCTTCATGTACAAATGGCCATTTATGATGTTGTTGCCTTTTGTCTTTGAAGTACAGACACATCCCCAGTGCATAAACATGGGTGAGTACAAGGGTCCCTTGGGTGTGAAAAAGGAAATGAGAGGAGCTTCTGTGCTCCAGTTTACCAAATTCCCCACTGATAGCTGAAGGGCCACTTCTCTTTTCTCCATTTCTTGCTAGCTGTGTTTTTATTAACTTTTGTAATACTGTTTATAACACTTTCTATAGGAAAACGCAAATTGGAGCACCTTTTAAAATGAATTTCTGGAACACAGGTCACATGAAAACAGGGGCCCTTTTTACTTTCCTATTAGCTATCTAGAGATTGCAGGTAAAGAAAATTTAGGTAGAAAAACAATGCCTTTGCCAAAATTACAGTTAGATTAAGCTGAAATTAGAATTTCATGCATAGTCATTAAGTTTATAGAACCTCTTTGTTTATTGGACCTTTAATGAGCTTTTGCCAGAAGAGATTATTTGGAGGAATGGGAACAAACCCCTATAGTATTCCAACAAACACATTACTTTCTTTCCTTTTTCTTCTGCTTTGGAATTCTATTTTTTTTTTTTTTTTTTTTTTTTTTTTTTTTTTTTTTTTTTTTTTTTTTTTTTTGCTTCCTGGTCTTTAACTGCTCTCAGGATTTGGCATTCCTCCTTCCAATCTTTTCGTTTTTATTTTTCAGTTCTAGTTTTTATACCTGTTCCTTCTAGTAGAACAAAGAATATCTTTGTTACTGTCATAAAAAAAAAAAAAGTTTAAATTCTTAACTTTTTTGGGGTCTGTGCCAAGCATTGTAAAAAAGAAAATTATATAGACAATTTCTCACCTCCAAAAGTATACAATCTATTGTGAGTGCCAGCTGTGCTCTTATAACACTCTCCAGTTCCGTTAAAAATCTTCTGAGAGCAATGAATTGGCTTCCCCGAAAATACCTAACTTACAAACACCTGGTTTGTATGCAATTTCAGAAAGTTCAGAAACTCCCTGAACTCATTAGGAGTTTATCACCTAAGATTAAGGACCCTTGTGATTGTTTCAATACATGTCACAGATGTCACACAATTTGAGATGAGAGGAGTGTCTTAAAACATTCCTACAACAATAATTTTTTAATTTATTTTGTTAAGAAAACTCAGTAGGCCATATAATATCCCTTTTTTCCGCATGTGTTGTTGGGAAGGAAAAAGGGAAGAACTTATCAAAGTAAGTTCAAATATTATCCTAAAGAGAATAAACATTTATTGCATACCTATTATATGCTAGTTTTATGTATGTGTGTGTGCATGCATATTCATATATATATAAATCTTCACATATATACCATCTTCATATATATATATATATATATATATACACACACACACACACACCATCTCAATATCTGCTTCATGTAGGAATTACTACACTCAGATATAGAAATTGAGGCTCAAAGAGATCAAATAGCAACCTCAGGTCACCTACTGGTGAACAGAATCAGGATTCTAACCCACATTCTAATTAACTACAAAGCCTGTTTGCTATCCACCACCCCATTCCCTCTCAGAAGATGATTTCTTATTTATCTTTTCTACGTAACACAAAACTTAGCGCATAGGACATATTCATGGAATGTTGATTTAAGTTAATCAAACAGAGTCAACTATGGAACCCTGTAGTATATCACTGGAAACTAGAGATCACCTCTCTTCACTTCCAGCCACATTTGGTTTCTTTACTTTAGAGGAAAGAGAGCGGCATTCTAATAGGTTCTGAAGAGTAGAGAGGGCCATACAAAAATGCAGAGTGACACAATTTCACTTCATTCATCAGAGAAATATGTCAATTCTAGCAGTGTGTGGGTAATAGGCTTGAATATGCCAATTTTTATTTGGAAGGAATGTATTGCAAAGTTAACATAACATTAACTTGAGGGAACCATTTTAGATTTAGCAAGTATTCTGAACATTAAAAGAGGCATTCTGACTGAGGCTTCTGAAATAAAAAGAACAGTTTGAAACAAGCCTAGGAGGAAAATGCAGCAATTTTTGCATAAGGACAGCTCTCAAGTCTGAGGGAAAGAACCTCGTTGATTGAATAAAATGTTCAGAATGTTCATGTACATACCCCAACTGAAGCTAGCTAATGAAAGAGGCTGTAATTTGAAAGGGGTTGGTGAGGAAAATGAAAGCAACTCTGAGGTAGAGGCTGATGGCACTTCAAAAGAATCTCTTTAGGGAATCTAATAAATTGGACAGAAACTATTTTGGAAGTAACTATAACCTTAGATGCCAGTCAGGACAATGGAGTGATGCAGAATCAGTGTCTGTGGTACCTTTATTGACAGGTTTATGGTTTAAAAATAAACCTATCTTGACTTTGGGTCAGGGCAATACATAGTTTTTTAATCTCCCCAAATCCATTCCTTAAAAACCACTGAAATTTAGAGTAGCAAAAGGAAACTTTTACTTACAACATCCTCTAGAAAACCAACTGACAAGACATCCCTCTGAGAACCTAACTGCCATTTAACTTACTGGGTTTTGCCCCACCCAAGCCACAGACAACAGCAGGACCCATTCAGGACATGCCAAAGGTTAGTAGCATGCAGAGGCAATGCAAGGGTGAGAAAACGAATTCTGATGCTCCTAAGAATACTGCAATGAGGAAACCGTCAACATATACTCAAAAAGAGAGAATCCCAATCTGAGTGCAATTCTCAGCAAGTGAATAGTATGAGAATAACAGTGAAAATAAGTCTCCAGGCTCCAATTCATGGGTGAGTAGAATAAAAAGATCATAGCTGCACAGTAAGGAACCATGGAAAGATCAGAAGGTACTGGGTCGGCTTAAGTGCTCAAAGAATTCAGAGATATCCAACAACATTCCTTTCCTGAGGAAAATGCTGCTGTGAAGAGAATTCTAGTTGAGCAGGACAGGAACTCAGAGGGTAAAAGAGAAAAAAGGATCAAACACTGGGAGGAGAGGGAGGACTCCAGAGGGGGCAGATGTTAGAACAATGGATGTGACTGCACAGAGAAGCTACCTATACCTATACCTATACCTATACCTTTACCTATACCTATACCTATGCCTATACCTATATCTATACCTATACCTATACCTATACCTATACCTATACCTATACCTATACCTATACCTATACCTATACCTATACCTATTTACTCTGTGATAATGGGAGGGAGCCCTCAAGCGACCATGGTCCTTCTCAGTCCCCTACATGGGAACCTCTTCCTGAAAGCACAGATCACTTGATTTTGTTTATACAAGAGCAACAGAAAAGAATAATATTGAAACACCAAGTAAATATACTATTAGAAAAAATAAATAGGGGCCGGCTCGATAGCCCAGTGGATAGGGCACCGGCATACCACATGGGAGGCCCTGGGTTTGATTCCCGGGGACCTCTCCTAGCGGGCAGACCGCCTTGAGAATGGCAAGCCGCCATGGGCGGGCCGGAGCCGCCGTGGGCAGGGCAAGAAGCTGCCACGGACAAGGCAAGAGCCGCCACGGGCAGGGCAGGTCGCCCGCGGATGGAGCGCAGCCAGCCACCCGGGAACTGAAAGCCAGCTGTGAATGGACGCAGAAGCCGCCCACAAGCGGGGAAAGCCACGCCTGCGCAGTGACCACTCTCGGCGCGTCGCCGCAGCGGGGGGAAGGGGAGATATGTAATAAAAAATAAATAAATCTTTAAAAAAAAAAAAAGAAAAGAAATAATGAAAAAATGGATAATGAATTCATTACAGAAAATATATAATCAAAAGCAGATGAAAACTAAGGCATATGACAAAATGATCTAAAATTAATAAAGCAATGCAAGCTCAAAAAGAACAGTATATATTAAAACTAAAAAACTCAGATAGCTAAATATAAATCAGGGATTGATTGATAAGATCCATAACTGGGCTTCAGTCAGTGTAAGGGCTAGTCTATTTCCATTTAACCCTTATGCTTAAAGTGTGTCTCGTTTGGGCCCTAGTTGAAAGCTGAGGTTGTTTTCAAGATCCCTCCTCCTTGGATGGCTCTGAACCCCAATTTTCTACTAGAATTTCAGCTCAAATCTCGTTCTTTCAGCTGCTCTTTTCAAACAGGCAAATGCTTTAAGGCTAAGTGCAAAGCCAAATGTCAGGCTCAGGTCTCTGGGTTTCCTTTTTCTTCTTGATCATGGCCCCACAGGTCCTTACTGTCTGAGTGGTTCTCCAATACCTTCACATTCTTCTGAAACATCCTAGTCTGACACTCTCATAAATAAAACTTTGGAAATACAATGTAGAAAGGAGGAATATAAAAAAAATAATAAAGAAATAAAATGGATTCAAGAGGAAAATGATACAGGTGATTGAAAAAGAAGATCCATCATAAGTGTAATTTATGTTAGAAGAGGAAAATCAAAGCAGTGGAACAAAGCAAATTCAAAATTCCGTAATGCAAGAATATTTTCTTGAAATTAAAAAAACACTTTTATTACATCAGTAAAGCTGGATAATAAAGGAAAAAAACCTCGTTGGGTATCCATATATAAAGACCAGTTCAGTAATAAATGGAAAATAGAATTATATTTACATTTGCATTCTCCACAACATAAGACAATGGAGTGACAAATATAAGATAGCAAAGGACTTCTTGGAAGATGGCGGACTACAAAGACATGGGACTCTCTTCTCTCCCAGAAAAATAGCTAGAGCACAGGCAGGGACAGCCTGGAAAAAAATGTTCTAGGGTTTAGGAAACCAGGGGAAGGCTGGACACTGCCCAGAAGAGGGGCAAAGGAAAAGAATGACAACAGAAAAACTGTCCGTTAAAAGCTGCAGCTCCAACTGCCGGCATTCTCCCCCATCCTACTAACCCTTTTGAATTCTCAGGCCTCAGAACCAGCAGCTACAGACAAAGGGGGCCCCAGGGATCCACCTCCCCAGGAGAGGGGGGAGAGAGTGACACAGCCTAAGGCTGACTCAGCTTTTGACCTACAGATTTGGTCTGCTGTGTCCCATGAACCCTTCCAGGTCAGGTGGAGCTGTGCCATTGTTTGCCTTGGGAGCTGGCACAGGACTAAAGGGATCTGACCCTCTCAATATCCCTTTCTACTGACCAGGACTAGTTGTTGAAGACTCAGAGGGGAGTGGAATTATTTCTTACCCAGGAAAAGGCGGGGGCTGCCAACAAAGGTTGGAGAATTGCCTCTGAGAAAGTTTGAATTGTGAGATTCTTAGCCTCCAGGAAGGATCCTCTTTCACATTGATCCAGTCCCTGTTGCATTGAACACAGTCTGACCAGGCTTAGAACTGAGAGGGCTGCTAACAAGTGCCATCTTCTGGCAGAACAAGGAAGTGCATGTGAGGAAATGGTGAAAAAATAAAAAGTTTTTTTCCAGCCTTTACAGCCTCTCTCCCCAAGGCCCTTGGAAGCAGGTCAGCAACCCATCACTGGGTCCAGAGCAGGGACAATCCTAAAGACCCAGAACAGGTTGAACCAAAATCAAAGGACAGTAATACACAGCCTTTCACCACTAAATCCCTACAAAAGAGAGAAAAATCGAGCATATGAGTAAACTCACCATCATAATCAGATGCCTAGATATTGGCAAAAAATGTCAAGCCATACTAAAACACTGGAAGAAATGGCCCAAGCAATGGAATATATCAAAGCCCCAGAAAAGACAGGATTTGAGACAACTGATAAATGAGAGTCACACAAATGACCAATATCAAATTAATGAGTTGAAAGACAATATGGATTAAGAGACAAAGGACATCAAGAAGACACTGAATGAGCACAAAGAAGAATTTGGGTCAACACACAGAAAAACAGATATATTTCTGTACACTAGTATTGAGCAATCTAAGTAGGAAATCAGGGGAAATTTTTCATTTACAATAGCAACAAAAAGACTCAAATACCTAGGAATCAATTTAACCAAAGAAGTACAGGACCTATATGCAGAAAACTACAAAACAATGCTAAAAGAAATCAATGAAGACTGAAGCAAATGGGAAGATATTCCATGTTCATGGATTGGAAGACTAAATGTCATGAAGATGTCAATCCTACCCAAACTGATGTGTAGCTTCAATGAAATACCAATCAAAATTACAACAGCTACTTTAGAGAAATAGAAAAGGCAATTCCTAAATTAATTTAGAAGGGAAAGTACACCTGAATAGCCAAAAGCATTCTAAAAAAGAAGAGTGATGTGAGAGGAATTTCACTGCCTGACCTTGAAAGATATTATAAAGCTACAGTGGTCAAAACAGCATGGTATTGGCATAAAGATAGATACATCAATCAGTGGAATAGAATTGAGAGTCCAGAAATAAACCCTCACCTCTATGGCCAATGGTTTTCGACAAACCTACCAAAGCCATGTTAACGGGACAAAACAGTTTCTTCGACAAATGGTGCCAGGAGAACTGGATATCTATAACCAAAAGAATGAAATAGGATCCCTATCTCACTCCCTATACAAGAATCAACTCAAAATGAATCAAAGACCCAAATATAAAAGCCAGGACAATAAAACTACTAGAAGAAAATGTAGGGAAATCTCTTAAAGACCTTGTGGTAGGTGGTCATCTCTTGGACCTTATACCCAAAGCATGCACAACAATAAAAAAGTCGATAAATGGGACCTCCTCAAAATTAAACACTTTTGTACCTCACAGGACCTTGTCAAAAGGGTGAAAATATTTCTCCCAATGGGAGAAAATATTTGGAAATCACATGTCCAAATAAGGGTTTAATATCCATGTTACATAAAGAGATGTTACAACTCAACAATAAAAAGACAAACAACCCAATTTAAAAAATGGGCAAAAGACTTGAATATACATTTGTCCAAAGAAGAAATACAAATGGAAAAAAAAAAACACTTGAAAAACTGTTCCACTTTAAAAATTCATAATTTATGTTTACTATAAAAAAATGTATTTATAATCCTATTACCTAGAGAAAATTTGTCAGTTATAAACATTTTTATCTTCACTTTTTTAGACTTTTTAAATTCTTTCAACAAATTCACATTCATGTTTAAAACAAAAATAGAATCATATGGTAACATTCTTATAGCCTTTTTCACTAAATATATTATGACCATCATTCATTATCAATAAATACAGAACTAAATCACACACAAAAAAACCCCTGTAAGGGGGCCGGCTGTAGCCCAATTGGTAGGGCGCCGGTTTACCACATAGGAAGCCCCGGGTTCAGTTCCTGGGGCCTCCTCGAGCAGGCAGACCACCTTGAGAAGGGCAAGCCGCCATGGTTAGGGCAAGCCCCCACGAGCAGGGCAAGCCGCCATGCGGTGAGCTGACTCGGTGGGTCGCTGCAGTGAGGGGAAACAAGCAGACACAGAAGAACGCAAAAATGAACACAGCAAGAACAAGCAGAAAGGGGGGGATATGTAATAAATTAAAAAAAAAATCCCTGTAAAATGGATTTATATCAATGGAAATGAAATTTAATGTTACCTTGTATTTTATGTCTGAGCATTGCATGATTTCAAGTCATTAATTGTCATTTATAAATGGTTTAACTTTTGATTGTCCCTAATTTATGTTCTCCCTTTATATTTGGTTGAAATAAAACTTAAAGCCTGGAGGCAGTTACATAAAAATGTTTTTTTTCCTTAGGTGGGAAAAGAGAAAAAAAGAGGGGGAGAGAACTGCAGTGTGCCTAGGGGAAAGTAGGTATTAGTAGGTATACTGGAAGATGTTTTTAGCCAATGTGCCTGGCCATTTAGGCAAGGCCTCTCATAGATATTCCATAATGGTGGTGTCTCTAGGGAAGAGAGAGGCCTCCTGCTAGTTACCTAAGGGTGGAGAAAGTCAGGGAAGCCACAGGGAGCAGCACCATCCTGGCATCTTGAAGTTAGGTGGAACATCTCATACTTTCCTTTGTTGGCCTCAACCCACATCATATCAAACATATAAAAAGGCAGCCAATTCTCACAGAAGATATAATTTCCATATTAAAAAATGAAATTGATCTTTAGTTAATGCTACCGTTGTGGACATTATAATTATAGATATAATAAAATATTTGTTCATTTTAATTTTCAATTTTTGCCTTTTCTTTTTATTGCGAGCCCAATAATTTTTTTTTCTTTTTCAGGCATCAAACCATTTTTTGTGTCCTTGAAATGCTTGTATGCCTGGGCACCATGCCGGTCCTGCCCGCTCTAATAGATAGGAAGGTTCTGCTCTGAAGACCTGGGTTCCCCCTCTACTAAATAGTGATTCCTCTCGCTGTGGGTCTTAGGCATTACTGTGAACAAGGACCCTTAGACCTATTGTACTGAAAAAAGTAATACTATATATGGTGCAAAAACAAAGAAAATCTCAGCGAAAAGGGATTCTGCTGAAAGAGCAGATTTTCTGGTTTTCTTTCCTTATGTCACATGTACTCCCAATCTTGAGTAAATCTCTGGATTCTGGGACTTATCATCAACAGAAAAGTCTGGGTAGGAAACAAAAAACATCCTTGTGTTTGTGATAGAGAGATAGAGGCCATAGTTATTTAGCTTAAATATTTTAAAAACATGTCTAGGGAAGCAGATGTGGCTCAAGCGATTGAGCTCCCACCTACTACATGGGAGGTTCAGGGTTTGGTTCCTGGTGCCTCCTAAAAAAGACGAGCAAGACAGCGAGCTGACACAATGGGCAGGCGCCCTGAGCTGACGCAACAAAATGATGCAACAAGGGACACAAGGAGGAAAACATAATGAGAGACACAACAAAGCAGGGAGTGGAGGTTGCTCAAGTGATTAGGCTTTCAGTTCCCTGTGCCTCTGAAAAAAACAAGGAAGATGAACAGACACAGTGAGTGTAAACAATGAGGGGGTGGGGAGAAATAAAAAAATATATATGTCTATATGATCATTTTTAAAATGTCCTGTTGTTGAAGCAGAGCAAATGAAGGAGAGTTCATAGAATTAACTTAAAAGCCTCAGTTTTCTCACCCCAAAAATGGGAAAAATAGTGGTACCTACCTCATAGGGTTCTTGTGAGGACATCATTAAATAATGCATAAAAACCAATTTAGTACAAAGCTAGGCAGTTATTAATCTCTTTGTAAATGCTAGCTATTATCACTATTTGTATCACTTATAGTGGTCATAAAAGTGGTGAGGACCATCACAAAACATGACTAGTTTTTAATATATCCATGCCAAAAGGAGTATTTTTGTGTTAAAGATAACATCACACACACAGTCACACCCACCCACAGACACACAACATGAATATGGAGTGAATTACTTCTGGTAATAATCTTTGCTCTAAACCAGGGGCTGGTAAACAACTATGGCCTGTGAGCCAAATCCAGCCTACCACCTGTTTTTGTACAGCACACAAGTTAATCGTTTTTGCATGTTTAAATAGTTGAAAAAAAATCAATAGAAGAATTTTTTATGGCATGTGAAAATTATGTGAATTTCAGATTTCAGTGTGTATAAATAAAGTTTTATTGGAACTCTGTCATGCTCATTTGTTTCTGTCTTGCCTGTGGCTGCTTTAGTGCTGCAACAGCAAAGTTGAGCCATTGTGACAGAGACTGTATGGTCCACAAGACCTAAAATATCTACTATGTGGTCTTTTTCAGAAAATGTTTGTTAACCCCTGATCTAAGTTGTAGCTGTACAACTTTATGGTTCAGTGCAATAGCTCTGGCACTGTGGGTATATGTGTGTTTGGGTATGTGTATGTTAGGATGGGGGTTAAGTAGGGAGTATCACACAGCTCTGACTGACTTTTTGGTTTCTGTGATAGTTGGAGGTTATTTTATGAATCTCAAAAACAAAAAGATTATGTTCTTAACTAACCTATTCCTATGGGTGTGAGATGCTTTGACTGGACTGTCAGTGAGGCATGAGCCAGCTTGGGTTTCTGCCCTCTTGCTGGGTCTGATATAAACAGTGACACAGAGAGACAAAGAGCACGCGTGCGCGCGAGAGAGACAGATACAGATAAAGGAAGCTGCCATATTTGATCCTGTAATGTGAGCGAGAACTCTAGTTTTGCCCACAGCTGACCTGCAAGGAGAGAAGCCCCTGAGAGGCTCAGAAAGAGCTGAGTCCCAGGGAGAGATGAGTCATATGCCTGATAGCTTGCAGCTGAACTCGGAAAGAAGGCAGAACAGCCAACGCTAAAAAGAGGAGGCCCAGAAAGAGACAAGCCCTATGTCGAGTTGCCCACAGCTGCTTTGGGAGATGGTAGATTCTGGAGGGGAAGGCAGAGAGCTTGGCAGAGATCTGTAGCCATTTTGCTTCACCACATGGCTGGACAACAGGATCAACAATAGCTGACTTTGGTAAGAAAGCACCTCTGATGGTACCGTGACTCAGATATTTACATCCTCAGAACTGTAAGCTTTTACCCCAAATAAATCCCCTTTATAAAAGCTACCCAATTTCTGGTACTTTGTATTGGCAGTCCTCTAGCAAATTAAAAGTTTCTTTTTTGCCTTTTATTTAAATAACTTCTATCTTTTGTTGGTGTACTATGCTATAGTTGATCGTCTTGAAGTTATCTCTTATGTTGTTTCTTGGTTTTGTGTTGCTGTAGGTTTTCTCTGCCTACAGCACCTTTTAACATTTTCATGATCATTCTCTAATTTATTCCTTAATTCTTAAAATTTTATTTTACTTCTGGGGGTATATCAGACAGAGTTCTCCAGAGAAATAGAACCAACAGAATATAGGATATAGGTACGTGTGTGTGTGTATTTATAAACAGACTGTAGGCTAGAAATCCTGATAAGAGTGATGCTGAAATATTGAGTCCAAATTTCTTAGGGGGAGCTGGTAGGTTGGAAATTCAGAGACAAGTGAAGGGTGTAGTCTTGAGGTAGAATTAAGAAATCACCCTTTGCTCTTAAGGCATTTAATTGATTGGGTGAGGCTTACCCACATTATTGAGTGTAATCTCCTTAACTTAAAGTCAACTGATTGTAGATGCTAATCCCAGCCACAAAATACAGGAACATGTAAGCCAGTGTTTGACCAAACAACTGGACACCATAGCCTAGTCAATTTGACTCATAAAATTTACCATCACGGGGGTCGGGCAGGGGGGACGTGGATTAAAGTTTGAAAATATTTTGGTTTACATCGCAGAGTGAAGCTTTTGAATATAGAATTGCGAAATCCTAAAGAAGAAGCTCTCTCTAGCTATATACAGGCATAAATGTTAATATGTAAGTGTTGAAAGACAAGAGAGTAAAAAGAAGCCTGAAACAGACCAGAAGAGGAAGTACAAGAGATACAATAATTGCTTTCACTTATTGAGTGTTATGCTGTGGTGGACATCTTTTTAAGTGTTTCACATGTTTTAACTCCTCTTGACAATTGCATGAGGTATTTGTATTAGTTATCTATTGCTGCATAACAAACTACCCCATAGTTTGGCAACTTAATACAACAAACATCTATTATATCACACTTTCAGTGGGCCAGGAATCTAGGTATGACTTAGATGAATCCCTCTGGCTCAAAGTCTCTCACAAGGCTGGAGTCAGGGTGTCCATCTGAGTTGCAGTCTGATATGAAGACTAGACTGGTTGGGGCAATGGGTGATCTGTTCCTGTTTCAGTTTACTAAAGGTTGACAATGCAATATACCAGGAATGGGTTGGCTTTTACTATGGGAATTTATTAGGTTAAAATTTTACTGTTCTGAGGCTGTGAAAATGTCCAAATGAAAGCATCACCGGAGATGCTGTCTCACCAAAGGTTGGCTGCTGGTGATCCTGGACTCCTGCCATCTGACTAAGACACAGTGGCAACTCTGCCTGCTTCTGCCTTCTCTTCCAGGTTCACTTTCTCCCCAAGCTCAGCTGTGGGCAGTTAGGCACATGGCAGTATCTGATGGTGTCTCTCCTCTCCTCCGGGCCTCGTTGCTTCAGCTTCTTGCTCTCAGTGGGCCTTCTCTCTCAGCGTCTCAGGGGCTTCTTTCCATGCTTCTGTGCTCTGTTGATTTTAGCCTCTGACCTCAGGGACCTCTCTGACTCAGCAGCCTTTTTCCTGTGTCTGCAACTTTTTAGTCTTCTGTTTTTAAAGGAATCCAGTAAGAGGATTAAGATCCACCCTGGGTCCTGAAATCTAATCAAAGGCCCTTAACTGAAGTGATCTAATTAAAAGGTCCCTTTAGGGGCCGGCTGTAGCTCAATTGGTAGGGCGCCGGTTTACCACATAGGAGGCCCTGGGTTCGGTTCCCGGGGCCTCCTTGAGCGGGCAGATCACCTTGAGAAGGCAAGCCGCCACGGGCAGGGCAAGCCGCCGCGAGCAGGCAGGCCGCCGCGCGGTGAGCTGACTCAGCGGGTCGCCGCAGCAGCGTGGGGAGACAAGCAGACACAGAAGAACGCAAAAATGAACACAGCAAGAACAAGCAGAAAGGGGGAGGGGGGATATGTAATAAATAAAAAATAAATCTTTTTTAAAAATAATAATAAATAATAAATAAATAAAAGGTCCCTTAACTGAATGTAATCAATAGATCCCATCTACAATGGGTTTACAGGCACAGGAATGGGTTCGCTTTAAGAACAGGATTATCTGCGGTCCACAAAAGACTCAAACAGCACAGTTTCCAAGCTCTTTCACATGGGAGCTGGCAGGCCTTGACTCCGGGCTCAGTGGGCCTCACCATAGCTGTCTGTCCTCCCCACATAGCAGCTGCTGATCCAAGAGAGAAAGAGACAGAGAGCACCCAAAATGGAAGCCAGTCTTTTTGTAACCTAATCTTGGAAATGATATCCCATCACATTGGCTATATTCTGTTCTTTAGAAGCCACTCACTAGGCTCAGTCCACACCAAAGGGGAGGAAGGGATTATGCAAGGGCATGAATACCAGGAGATTATTAATACTCTCATTTTAGAGATAAGAAAGAAGGCACAGAGTGGTAAATCACTTGCTGAATATTTTAAAGTTAGCACATAGAGGAGGCTGGAGTTGAGCAGAGGTAGCGTGACCACTAGACCTAGCTTTTCACCCCTGTGTTGTTCTTTCTGCTTCCACTTTGTTCTGGCTTTTCCCTACATGGCCTTGCTTAAGGCAATTACTTAAAATTCTATTCTTATATAATCTTCTGAGAACTTAAGCAAATTCAGTTGGAATAAACGGAGACTCTCTCCTTCACCTTCCTCGTGACTAAAGAGAAGTGATTTGGGCCTGGTGTTCTTTATTATCAAATCAATGTAAGGTACTCGGTGATATAATTCATGGCAAGGAAGTGAAAAGTTTCAGCATAATAAAACTAGGGTATTATTTATCAAGAAATTGAGTAAAAGTTGTGTTAAATATAAGAATTTCCCTACTGAGGGTAGGTATTTCTGTAGAAAATTAGTATCTAATGTAGTGGTTAAGAGCTCTGGAGCTAAATTGCTCCACAAGCCTCAGTTTTCTTATCTGTAAAATGGGAACCACAAAATTGCTTACCTTGAAGAGATATCTTGAAAAGAAAAGTGTCCAATGAGGGCATTCGTATAGGGCCCAGCATATCTTAGTCGGCATCCTATTGATGGATTTTTAAAGAGTCTTCCTGGCTTTTATTCTGGCTTGGTGTCTGACATGTATTGTTGTTATTTGATATCCTTTGATACTGATGTCTGTAGCCCCAAGTTCAGTCCCACATCCAGGCTTATTTACCAGAGCCTGTTCAATTGGGATCATAAAGGAAGCTGGGTTAAGGAGTGGAATAAACAAGGGTTTTGGAAGCAGGCAGATCTGGGTTCAAATCCTAGTACCGCCACTTGCTGTTTTGTCATCTTAGATCTGTAACAAGACCTCTCTCTGAGATAATTTTATTATATGTAAAATATGGATATGTAAACTATGGATATGATAATGCCCATTTCAGTAGTTTTGGGGGCAGATGAAATAGGATAATGTATATGCCCAGCATAAAGTAGATACCCCCTACTGTTAGTTTTCACCTACATTTTGTATATTTGAATTTGCATGAGTTTATATTTTTTTCCTTTCCTTTTTCTCTTTTACTAGTGTGGTTCAAACGTTGCAACAGGGATATGCAGAACAGTGATTTGAAATATGTTTTAATGCCATGTTTGAATAGTGGAGATTATTTTATCATTAATAATTTATTGTTATCATGTTAGGTAAGCTCCTTTTTGCCCTGCCTTAAGCAATTGTTTTTGTATGTACTTGACCTTGACCCACTTTATGATTTTATTACTTAGCCATTAGCTTGTTTGATTATCTTTAATAAAGTTGTATTAATGCCTGAACAAGGAGGTGCTCTTGTTTCTTTTCTACCAAGTTCCACCTTTGCTGATCATGACAATTCAGAAAACTCATTTTGCCCTTTGTAAATAAATGTGGTACTTCTGTCTCCATATTTCTCTCAGAGGAAATGCCAATTAAAATATGCTTTAGTGCAATGAACATTTTTATAGTAGTATCTGTTTTTAGAAACAGGAATTATTTTTTTCTTCAATTAGTAAAAATCCCATTTCCTTGTAATCTCATAATTTTGTAGCAGTCAATTAACATGAACTTCAAGAAACAGCACACTATATTTGTCACTGGAAGCCTCAGATACACTGCTCTGACCCAGATATGTAATTTATAATTGATTAAAGATGTCTTCCTGGTTATCCCTTAGGTTCTTGGTCAAAAACAAAATATTTTCTCATTATTGTCTTTATGGAAAAACCTGATTCAGCTAATATTACCTTGACTTCCAGCACCATTTCCAAGGCCTTTGATCTTGGCATGTCCTCTGCCTGGATGCTCTCTCCTCAGACAACTACAGGGCTCCCTCACTTCATTCAAGCCTCTGCTCATATGTTACCACATCAGAAGGCCTTCCCTGAATACCCTCCCTAACGAGGTTTGTAACCTCTGCCCTCCATTATTTATCCTGAGCCATCTTTCTTAATGACACCACATTACCACCTGATATTTTGTTTACTGTCTGTTTCCCTCCATTAGAATCCAAGGCCAAGAGAGTGGGAACTTTGTCTTGTTTATTGCTGTCCCTTCAGTGTCTAGAACACTGCCTGGCATGTATTTTGCATTACATAAATATTTCCAAATAAATGAGAGAATGAGTCCCATTGTTTTAGTCAATAAAGGTCAAGCTTGTCTTGTGTATTATTTTAGCTTACCTTTCTAAAAATACTCTTATGCTTGTTATACCTAAAATATATATTGTCTTACACCATCTTTTTTTTTTTTTTACCTCTTTTCTAAAAAGTTCTTAGAGTATGCATCATTTATATTCTGCTGTCCTGCATAATGAACATGTGAGCACAAAAGGAATGCGGTAAACCTTGTAGTCTCCAGTCTAATAGAACCTTGTAGAGCCAATTCTTTTATGAAAGTTCATTTTATGAAAGAGCTATTTGTTTTTATAATCTCCTTTGATTTGCACTTATAATTTAAAGGAAAAAAAAGTCCAGTTTCTACGTGGAAAAACAATCCTCCTTTCTTTTTTCTTGTTGTTATTATATGTGATAGGAATGAGAAAGCAGTAGCTTCAGGAGGTTACACCCACCTCCTCACCTTTACTGCTATCACTCAGACTCTTCTCTCACATCCCCTCCCTCGCCTGAGGGAGAGAAGAAGGGAAGGACAAAGGAGAAGCAGGCAGTGGTTGGGGAAAGAGAAGAGGAGGATTCTCTCAACTGTTGTCTTTGCCAATGAAATTTGAGACACATCCTTTTCTATTTCAACAGCAGTTATTTGTTAATTTTCAAATAAAGCCTTCACTGCTCTGTCAAAAGTAATTGTTTGGACAACCAGAGTGACCATGTCTGTGACTTCTTTCATCAGATATCAATCACAGGTTTATTCACCTTATCTTACATGATCTTCTTTTAATAAAATCTATTTAATAGGCTTCTAATCTTTCATCATTTAGTGCTCACATATTGATTTCTTTATAGTGTTCTTGAACTTTAATTTGAAAACTGACTTTAGCCTTTTAGCATGCTGGCATTTTCTTTTTACTCTCTTACAGAGGTCAGTCATTTTCTGGTTTTTGCTCATTGGGTGGTCCTCTTGACTGGAGATTTATAATGCTTTAGTATTTTATGCTATGCTTTAGTATTTTACCTAGGCTTTTTTTCTTCCTGTAGTAGTCCTTTATAAACTTTTTTTTAAAATGGAATCTGCCTCTTCCAAAAAGGTTAACACAGCTTTCTTGATAAAAGAGAAAATTGCTCAAGTGATATTTTTAATGCTCAAACTTCTCTTGACTTTCTAACTTGTTTTTTCTTTTCTAACTTCTCAGGTGTCTTTGTATTTTTTTTTTTTTAAGATTTATTTTATTTTACTTATTTCTCCCCACTCCCTTGTTGTTTTTTCCTTGCTGTGTCTGTTCAGTCTTCCTAGTTTCTTTTAGGAGGCATCAGGAGCCTCTGATGTGGGAGGGAGTTGCCTAATCATTTGAGCCACCTCTGCTCCCTGCTTTGTTATGTCTCTCATTCTGTTTTTCCTCCCCATGTCTCTTGTTGCATCATCTTGTTGTGTCATCTTGTTACATCACCTCACCATGCCTGCCTGTCACGTCAGTCAGCTCCCTGTCTTCT
>PVKH010005284.1:9704-22400 GCA_004027955.1 Chaetophractus vellerosus
TTTTGCTGTTTTTGTGTCCATTCGCTGGGCAATTCTCTGTGTCTGTTTCCTGCCCTCTCTTCTCATCCTTCTCCTCCTGTCTTCACCAGGACTCAATCCTTGGGAACTCCCATGTGGGAGAGAGGCATCCTACTACCATCTGTGCCACCTTAGTTTCTGGTTTTACGGCACGTCTCATCTTGGCTCTCCCTTGTGTCACTCTTCTGTTATGTTATCATCGTGCTGCGTGGCTTTGCAGGGCCTGATGGCGCACCCATGCATGGGGCCCAGGGGGCTTACCCACTTGCAGGGCCTGATGGCACACCTGCGCACAGGGCCTGGCAGCACACTCACTCACGGGGCCTGGCGGCCCACACGCCCTCTATGTTTTTCTTTTTTTTCTTTTTACCAGGAGGTCCCGGGGATCGAACCCAGGTCCCTCCATATGGGAGACAGACGCCCAACCATTTGAGCCACATCTGCCCCCCTGCCGTGAAGTTTTATCTGTGAGTCCCCACCCACCAAGGGAGTGGAGACTCAATGTCCTACTGACATGGCCCAATCAAAGCCCTAATTATAATCTAATCATACCCAGGTAAAGGCCAGTTTACAAACATAATCCAATGTCTATTTTTGGAATTTATAAACAATATCAAACTGGTACAGGGCCTTAATGAGACAGTGACACTGGAGATAAAGAGGAATGTGAGAGATGATAAGAATATACTCAATATTTGGTAAACTAGTGGTTGTGGAGGGCGAGGGAACATATATGGATGATGGCTCGATTTCTGGTTTGGGTGATTGAGTGAATGGGAGGGACATAAGGATGAGTATTATAGAGAAGGAGAAGGAGAAGGAGCCACAGATATTGAGGGCAGGATTATGTGTTTGTTTTATAAATGTAGCATGGGGCCTTGTGATCATCTACTTGGATATATGGGTGTGATTCTTAGAAGTCTGGTTTTATGTTTATTGATTTATGAGTTATCTTATTTTATGAAAGTGTTTTATTAAAAAATGTAGAATGGGAAGAAAAAGATTCAAGAACAGAACTTTGGAAAGTAACAGCAACAAGAGGGATTAATGAGATATACCTATGGCATTCTTTGTAGTGATATGAAAATACAAATATTTGGACCCAGATGTTGCCTATCTTTTTTTATAGTGAAGTAAGAAGCAAATAGATATGTGTTTGCAATGAAAAAAACATTTACTTAACAACATATAAGTAAACACATATAATGTAATATGAACTGTAAAAGCATATGCTGTAACTCAGAATGGCTTGGGTTTACATAATAAAGGAAGCTTTCTTGGATAATATGTGTTTTGAACAAGATTAAAAGAAATAAAAAATTTTACAATGTGTCTACATATATAGGTATATATGTGTGTATACACACAAACACACATATTTTTAAATGCTACCAGGGCACACCTAAGTTAAAAAACAAAGAACAAAAAACTGGTTTTATTAACTTGTGACAATGAGAGATGTACAGAATTTGGATTCATGTTAAGTGATTTGGGGGAGAGTCAGGAAAGTACAGTTTTGCTCACATACGTAAGTTAGAGATGTATGTATCTGAAGAATAAGGTACACCAAATAATATTTTTTACATTGAGTATGACCATTATTTAATAATAATAATAATTTTTATTATTAATTAGGTTTAAATGGCTTGTAAAAACTTTGTTGGGAAATTGAAAGGCAAATTGCAAAGTTAGAAAATTATTTACAATACGTGGATAAAGGATTAATATACTTGTGAGGTAAAGGACTCTTGCCAATGAGCAAGAAAAGACAAACCTTGTAGAAAAAACACCCCTGTAGAAAAATGGGCAAAGAACAGGAACATAGAAATTCATAAAAGAATTAATATAGAAATTAAATGAATGTAAATTTAAAACAGTATTTAATAGATGAAAGTTTGGCAAGTTATTAGTGGTAGTAGTAGTATTTTAATAACACCTGATGGTGAGGTTGCAGGGACATGGACAGTTTTCATGTGCCTCTAATAGAGATAAATACTGACACAAGTTCTAGATATTGGCAATATACGTCAAAAGCCTTTAAATAAGGATGGATATGCACAAAGTCTTTTATTATAGCACTTTTTATAATACTAGAAACAACTAAATGTTCATGATAACGTGATTAATAAATTATGAACATCCATGTAATGGAATACTATGTAATCAATTTTAAAAATGATGTTTTAAAACAAATCATTAAACTGTATTCAGAAGTGCCTTCGATTTCTTGGTGGAACTTTGAGGACCACTGGGAAAGGGGGAAACTGAGCACATCTCCAGTCTACCTCGATCAGAGCAGTTTTTATTTTATTTATTTCTACACAGGAGCTTCAAATAAGAGTTTGCCTGAGAAGAATATGGGGAATGGGACAGTGTTTGGCTGCTAAAACAAGATTTGGAAACCAAAGCCTTAGAATGTTCAGTGCAGTGGAAGGACATTCATGTTACCTTGCTAAGTGAAAAAAAAAAATTTTTTTTTTTTTAATTATATCTTCAGGGGGACCGGCTGTAGCCCAATTGGTAGGGCTCCAATCTACCACATGGGAGGCCCCGGATTCGGTTCCCGGGGCCTCCTTGAGTGGGCAGACTGCCTTGAGAAGGCAAGCCGCCACAGGCAGGGCAAGCCGCCGCGTGGTGACTCGGCGGGTCACCGCAGAGCGGGGAGACAAGTAGACACAGAAGAACGCAAAAATGAACACAGCAAGAACAAGCAGAAAGGGGGGGGGATATATAATTTTTAAAAATTATATCTTCACCTGTCTATGCATATAAAAATGGAAGTCTGTACAAAAAAGTGATAACAATGGTGTGGTAGGATTTCAGGTGAATTTTACCCTTTGTTTTCCTTATCTCTTTTTAAAAATGAACAGGTATTAATTGTGATATGGAAAAAAAGCAATAGCAGCTACTTCTAAATACTTTTAAAATGTTAGCAAATTTAAATGCAAAGCCCCCTTTAATGCTGCTGTGGGCCAGAACTAGTTTTGGCCTTATAGGCTAACTGTTCAAGAGACCTTTATCTGTATAATAGCTGTTGTAACTGGACCCTGTTGTATCTGTATTTCTTCTTTAGTAGGTAAGATTGTTTAAGTTGTCAAGTAAGAAAACGAAATAAGCAGAACTTGTATCAAAGATATTTATTAAACTTTAAAAAAAAGAGAGAGAGAGAAAGTGCTCCCTTAACCTGGAATAATAATGGCTAAGTATAGCATTTACTATAATATGCCAGGTACTATTCTGAGCAGTTGACATTTATTAGCTCATCTAATCCTTACAACAAGCCATTGGGTTAGGTGTTAGAATTATTATACACGGAGAGCTTAAGTAGTATTACCATGGACAGATTGATAGTAGGTAGTGTGAGCGGGTCTGTGGTTCAAACTACCTAGATGCGTTGCTGATTATTTTCAATTTCCTCTCCTTAACTCCAATTCCTATTATTAATTCCCTTAAATTTCAGAAATAGTTTACAGGTGGTAGATATGAAAACAGATATGTTAACATATATGTACATGTTTTATATATTATTTGAATTTTCAGTTTCTTATCTCATTTTATTAGAAGGCTTTGACCTGCTGCTGCTGTGGCTTTTTTCGTTGCCACCATCATATGCAGGCAGTAAACCAGAGGACCTTCTAAGTGGATCAGATGCCTATTTTTGTTAAAAATGTTTTAGAAGTCTGTGGTAGCCCTTGGACCTGAGTTACTATGTATCTTTCTAAGCAAGCTGAATGAATGCCAAATTTATATTGATAGGTTTGTTGTTTAATAGTGCCTTTAGAACACATATAAAACTTTTGCCCTTGGAACATTAAAAAATCACAGGATTTTATACTTGATGGCATTTCCTTTGGTATTATTTCCTAGTCCAGACTTCCCACTGTCAATAAGATTTGAATTATTTATGGAAGTAACTAATTGGGTTGAACCAACCACATATTCTCTTATCCATGATTCTGTGAACCTTCACAGACTTAGGTGACAAAGCTGGGAAATATCATAGTGTTTTTAGAGACCATAATCTTTATGTATATGCTTTTTTTCCAACAGCAGTCAGTGCATTTCCAAAATACTCCTTGGGTTTGATTGAATGTCAGAAAAGAATTCTAAGGGAAGAGGGACATGTGTAAGAGAAGGGAAGAATTATTAACAAGGGCAATGAGGTATGCAGAATAAATATAGAGAAGAGAAGAAAATAAATAATAGGGAACTGTGTTAATGAAAATATCATAGAAATGAAAACAGCATTGCAGAATGATGATGAGCGAATTGAAGAAAATATTATTATATGCCTGTGAATAAAGTGAGCCCATCTCCAGTTTTTCCTGATATGTGGAAGAGCCTCTTTGCAAAAGATGTTCCATCTTGACATGGTCCACTCTGAGGGGCACTGCCAACTAGAGATTAGGTCATGTGGGCTGGAAAAATCCCATTAGGTTGGTGAGTATCCAACCTGCTGTGTATTTGGCAGGATCCATGGGTAATAGGCTATTGGGTCCCCAGTTGGTTCACAAATCTAAATGAGGCCTTTGGGTGGAGAAAGAAGAGTAAAGACATTGCTTTCCTACCCCTGAGCCTTCTCTTGGTAGAGTCACCATGAAATGTTAACAATTACTTGAAACATTTTGAGCTCCCTCATTGAACTCCTGTCCCTAAACACCCAGAATGCCATGAGCACCCATCCCAAATTTCCCCAGAAGTTAGAGTGATGCTAGAAGTGAAAGCCTAAGTCAAATGCTCCTCTGCTTTCTTAGAGCCAAACTTAATGAGGGACTGATTGCACTAGTTATGTTGTGGTGTTAAATGTGTAAAAAGCCATGCATCCTTCGGTTTTGTTACTTCCACTGTTTCTGCTCTGTGGATGAATAAAATGAAGTAGGCAAATTATTTGAGAATCCTGGAAGGAAGATACTTTTCAAATACAGTGTTTTTAAAACCAATAAACTTTAGTGTTTTTACAGCCCCCAAAATCCATATCCCTAGTTGGGAGATAATTTTTTAGACAAGTATTTAAACATTAGAGAATGGAGGAGGAAGAGAGTACATAGCACAATCATTAATTAATGAAGCTTTCATTTAAAATTACATCTTTTTCCCCCCCTGCCTGGTTATTTGTAGTCATGCAAAAACCCTAATGTGGTGTAGCTGGGACATTGCCTTATATGTATCCAGTGAAAGAATTAGAGCAGAATTGTGGAACTTGTTTCATGCCTGGAAAGATCCCCTGGGGCTTTGTGACCCTTCTGTGATCATTGGAGCAGGGTGGGCATTTGAAGAGATCCTCTGATTTTTTTTTTAGATGAGGAGGGTTTGTATATTCTTCACCCAAGCATGCACCAGCCATAAAGTTTTCTCCCATGATATATAATACCTTGTTCTATGATAATAGATTAGAAGATGAAGGTGGTCATGCAGATAATAAAAACATTCCAAAACAAATGATATTTCGTAGTCATTACTTATGTTAATTCCTTTAAATCAACAGGACTGAGCAGTAGAGAGATGGAATTTATTTTCAAACCTCTGTTACATGATTATAACATAACTCTGACTGCATTGCCCAAGATGGAGAGTCATTAGCCACGTGTGACTATTTAAATTAATAAATATTAAATTAAAATTAATAAATATTAAATTAAAATTTAGTTATTCAGTTGCACCAGCAATATTTCAAGGGTTCAAATACCACATGTGGCTAGTGGCTACCATATTGGACAGCACAGACTAGAACATTTCCATCATCACATAAAATTCTATTGGTCAGCACTGCTCTAAAGGATATATCATTTGAAGAGATCATCAGTACTGTCTCATCTATATGTTTTAAAATATGAGAGAAACCATCATGTGTTTTAAAATTAGGCAGAAATATTCTTGTAACTTTGTACATCACAGTGACAGTAGATTTGTGGGTTGACTAAGCTTGCTAGGGTGAGGACCATTTCAGTAAAGTTAATCAGTAATAGAGGTTTACTATATTAGGCTGGAACATATTATAAAGTTGGGCTTGTGGGAACTTTTTCACTTTTACCCCAAAGACCTATAAGACTTTGGGCAAGTTAATCTGGGCCTTAATTTCTTCATCTCTAAATTGAAGTTAAATTATTTTTTAAAATCCCTTTTGCTCTAATGGTGTATAATTTTGGGCATTTTGATCCCTCAGTTACAACTTTTATTTTTTTAAAAAGGTTTTGAAAGGAGTAGGTAATGGAAAGGAAAAGAGAAGGTGTTGATAAAATTGCTAAGAGAACCCTTCCCTTATTCAAAATAATTTTTAGACAGAGCAGTTAGATGTACAAACCACTGTCAAAGCCCAGGAATATGAGAAGGACTCTTTTGGTCTTAAGTTATAGCAGCTTTTCGTAAAATATTGCTTTCATCTTGTCATCCTTCTGCATAAAAACCTTCGTTATTTTTGAAGTTATACAGACCCGAATTTCCTCTCATCACTAGCTTTGTGACCTTGGGCAAGTTTCATAACCTCTGTCCTGATTTCCTGTTTAAAAGATGCCATGATTGCACATAAAGGCCTTTTGTGTCGTCTTGAAACATAAGGAATATTTGATCATTCCATGTAGTATGTACTACCCACCTCTCTTTTTATTCTATTCTACCCTCGGTTAATAACCACTCCTAGTAATCTGTAAGGTGATGATTATTCAGCATCTATTTCTCAAGCAAGATGGGAAAGAGTATCTGCTCTCTTTAAAACTGTGTATATTATACATCTATGAATGTGGTTTCTGCTTTGTTCATCAGTTTCTGAAAAAGTTCTAATGTGTTTTACCTGTTACCTTAATTCCAGGGAAAAAGAAATAGAATGCTATGGTTGTGAATTAACAATTTACTGTCCAACATGTCCTAAATAAAATATACTGTCTTGATGGGAAAAAAAAAAAAAAGATGCAGTGAAGTGATACGTTCTTGAGCTTGCAGTCAATTCAGAGAAAAAGGCAAATGATTACAATAAAGGATAGGAAGGTCTGTCATAGACATATGCCAGGTATGATGGGAACAGAAATGAAGGTTGTCTCAGTCTGGACCGGGGTAGAGAAGAAGAGAATATTGGAAGGGTATTCCAAATAGAGTGAGCAACATGTGCAAAGACTTTGGTATGTGAGGTATATATAGCTAAAGCATAGAGGAGAAGTCAAGTAGCATGGAAAGAGTTAAGCCAGGGAAACTATGCAGAGGCCAGAAAATAAAGGACTGAGAAGTTTAAACTTCATCCTGACTGCTGTGGGAATACATTGAGAGATTTTAAGCTAGCATTATATGAATGAGGATATCAGGGTATATGGGGAAAGAAAGAGCAAATCTATGCTTTAGCGTGTTCACTCTAGCAGCAATGTAGAGAATAGATTAAAGGCAAGGAGACTGGTAGGAAGCTGTTATTCCAGGCTAAATGAAAAATGATGAAGGCTTACATTATGAAAATGCAATAGAACAGATTTTATAGGTGAGTAAAATCAGTATTGGGGAGTGGATGGAGCTCAAGTGGTTGAGCTCCTGCTTCCCACATATGAGGTCCTGGGTTTGCTCCTCAGTACCTCTTAAAAACAAAACAAACAGCAAACAAATGAAAAAACCATCTCAGGGAGCCAGTATAGCTCAGTGGTTGAGTGTCAGCTTCCTACATGTGAGGTCCTGGGTTCAATCCCTAGCCCCAGTACCTCAAAAAAAAATAAAATAAAATAAAAAAATCAGTATTACTTGAACCTAGTGACTGGTTGATATGGGGTTGAGAGAGCTATATGTTTCTGCCTCAAGCAATGGGATGGATGATGGTGACTTTTCTTTGGGTGAGAAATACATAAAGAAGAATAGACTAATGAGGTAACAGTGTGTGTGCCTAAGCGGCTGAACTTTGGAGCCAGACTTCCTGATTTAAAATCCGTGCTTTGCCATTTAATAGCTGTATGGTCCTGGACATGTTCCTTAGCCTCTTTGTGCCTCAGTTTCCTCACCTGAAAAATGGGGACACTAGTACTTACCTTACAAGGATATTGTGAGAACTTAATGAGTTAATATGTAAAATGCTTAGAATAGTTCCTGGCATAGTCAGCACTGTGTTTGCTGTTATTACTAGCGGGGGAACATTTTAAGTTAAAGTTTTAGACATACTGAGTGAGAGTCCTGTGGGATGTTTTATGTGGCAAAATATAATAAGTGGTTAGTTATATGAGGCTGTTGCTCCAACCTACACTGGGTGTTCGGGACAGGTTTGCTGGTTAGCTATTATCCCCATGCTTTCTCTTTACTCCTGTATTGAGAATTTCCTTTTTCTCTTTACTGTTTCTAGATCGCATATCTTCCTTTGTCTTGGCCTGTTTCTACAATGTTTTATTGTAACACATCCTTACTGCTTCCTAAGAAATGGTACTAAGGAGATAAAATTTTCAAGACCCCATATGTCTGATAGTTTAGCTACTCTAAAATTCATAGTGAAATCGTTTTCCCTCAGAATTTTGAAATAATGTCTGATGGCCATTGCTGCAGTTAAGAAGTTACATGCAATTCTGATTCCTGTTCCTTTCAATGAGATCCCACTATTTTTCTTTCTCCCTAGAAGCTTTTAGTGTTTTTTCTTTCTTTCTTTTGCTGGTTGTTCTGAGTTGCCCAATTGGTAGGGCGCCAGTTTACCACATAGGAGGCCCCGGGTTCAGTTCCAGGGGCCTCCTTGAGCAGGCAGACCGCCTTGAGAAGGCAGGCCGCCACGGGCAGAGCAAGCCACCATGGGCAGGGCAGGCCCCCGCGAGTAGGGCAGGCCCCCGCTAGCAGAGCAGGCCGCCGCGCGGTGAGCTGACTCGGTGGATCGCCGCAGCAGGGGGAGACAAGCAGACACAGAAGAACGCAAAAATGAACACAGCAAGAACAAACAAAAGGGGGGGGATATGTAATAAATAAAAAAATAAATCTGAAAAAAGTAATAAAATATATTTTTTTCATGACTAGATTCTTTCAGTGTGAAAATTCATGCCCTTCTATTCTTAGAATTATTCTCCATAAGGGTCTCTCCTCTTTTCTTAGTTTTCTCTTTCTGGAACTCCTACTGGTGGGTGCTGGGATTTTTGTTTGTTTGTATTTTAATCATTTCTCTCATTGTTCATCTTTTTTGTCTCTGTGCTCTTTTTGGAGTATGTCATCAACTTTACTCTCAAACACTTCTGCTGAATGTTTTATTTCTCCAATTGTATATTCAGTTTCCAAGAGATTCTTGACTTGTTTCTTGAATGCAATATGATCTTTTATCTGAGAATATTAATTGCAGTTCTTTTAAAATTACTTTTCCCTGTATTGTTGCTCCCCCACCCCAGGATCTTTTTTTTTTCTTTCTTCTGTTTGCTGTTTTAGATACTTTCTCTAATGTTGAAGACTTTCTACAAGTGTTTGCTAATTCTCAGATTCCCACCCCCCTTTTTTGTCTTGGCTGCCCATTTTTAACAGTGAAGTATAAAAATGCTGATCCAAAGCTTTATATTAGGGGGGAGACTCTAGTCACTAGAGAGCTAAATGGCACTGACCTAGCCATTTTGTTATGTGTCACCTAACTGTCACTATCTCCAGATATTTTGGGGAATGGTAGTTTTCTCAGGAACATCCAATCTCTAACCTAAGAGAATGAGTGTTACCAACAGTATTGTCGTAGCTGAGTAGGGGAATAGGGGCTGGAGGTAGGACTAGGCAGGCAGGCGCCTCACTGTTCTGCATATTTTCATTACAGTGTCTTCCTCAATCCTCAAATGTACCTACTATTTCTGAGACCAGAACCTCAGGGTCAACCTTGCTAGAGAGTAAACCTCTTAAGTTTTACTCAAGTGGGAGGCAGGTATATTAGTTTTCTATCACTGACATAAATTACCACAGACTTAGTGGTTTTAACCACAGATTTATTTATCTTACAGTTCTAGAGGTCAAATGTACAAAATGAGTCTCACTTGGCTAAAATCAGGGTGTCAGCAGGTCCACATTCCTTTCTGGAGGCTCTAGGGGAGAATCCATTTTCCTCCTCTTTCCAGATTCTAGATACCATCCCCATTCCTTGGGTCTTGGCCCTTTATCTCCATCTTCAACGCCAGCAATAAGAAGTCACGTTCTCTTCTCATCACCATCTCTCTATTTCTCTTCTCCCTTCTCTCTTCTCCTTTTAAGGACCCTTGTGATTATACTAGGCCCAGATACGTAATCCTGGATTATCTCCCTATTTTCAATTCCATCTGAAACCATACTCCCCTTCGCCATAAAACCTAACACATTCACAAGCTCTAGGCATTAGGATGTGGACTTCTTTGGGGAGCCATTATTCTCCCTACTATAGTGGAGTAACATGGAGGGAAGGATCTAGGAGCCCAGCTGCTCCTTTTGAAATGCAGGGACATGAGAATTAGAAAAGGAAGACCAGCATTCTAGACATTTTAACAAATTTTTGGATGATGGGAAGTAGGTAAAGCCTGGTAACTGATTTAGGGAAGAGAAGGTTTCTAGCTGAAGGGGAACTTATAAGTAAGGTAAGAGCTAGTTTGCCTGCAGAATTCTAGACAGTCTTGGAATTCAGGTACAGGATTGAAAACAGGGATATCTGTTGAAAATTGAATTCTAGGTCCTCCATGCCCACCTGCATGTAAAATACCAGCAATCAGATAACTACCTTTATGCAGGAGATTGGAAATTTGTTCACTGGTTATGGGTTACATGTTTTTGTTTTTTCACGTGTCTGGTAATTTTTGATTCAATGCTGGATGTTGTGTAAGTTATTAAATGTCTGGCTTTTTTTTGTCTTCCCCTGAAGAGTATTATAGTTTGGTTAGTCAGTTATGCTTATTGCTGTGCAGTTTGGTACTTTTGAGACTTGCTTTTATGCTTTATCAGTGTGGGTCTTGAACAGCCTTTATTCTGCTGCTAATTTAGCCCTACTACTACTAAAATATGGCCCTTCTGAGGTCTGATATGAATACTCCAATGTCTCCCAGCCTAAGCACTTGAATTTTTCAGCTTTCTGCTTCCCAGTAGCTTTCTTGCCTTGCCTCCTGGAGTGTTATCCTATGTATATGCAGTTCAGTATCAACCCAAAACTTAAGGGAACTACTATGCAGATTTCTAGGCCTCTTTTTCTGTAAGTTCCCTCTTTTCTGGTACTCTGCCCCACGAATTCCAGATGTCTTGGATTCCTAAACTTCAATCTCTGATTTCTCAACTTAGGAAGACTGCCATGCTCTCCTTCTGTTCCCACACAAACCCTCCTCCCCTGCCTCCCTGCCCTCAGATGTGGTCTGGAATGTGCTGTAGACAGAAAGCTGGGCAAAACGGGGGGCTCACTTTTTATGTTTTCCTTGCCTCAAAGATCATGGTCCTGTGCTGCCTGTTGTTAAATATCTAAACACAGTTATTTCACTTTCAAATCCAGTTTTCTAGTTGTATACAGTAAGAGGAAAGTTCAGTACCAATTACTCCAACATGGCCATGAGTGGAAGTCCTTTCCCAATGTATTGACTTCCTGCATTTCTCCCTATTCCAGCAGCCCAAGAATTCCTGGTAGTTTCTCTAAGCCATTTATCATTGTGTCTAGGTGCCTATCAAAATACATAATATAAGCTCAGTAAATTTGGCCAAATAAACAAATGAGCACATGTTAAAAGGACTCTTTAAATGCTGATTTAACCATTCATTACCTATGTAAATTAACTTAACCCATTTGACACTTTCTTCATGTATAAAAATGAACATAATAGTATTTACGTTGAGTATTTTTAAGTTTATTTAAAGAACCAATTTAAATAATATAATAGAAATTGAGGTATTTATATTTAAGTACTCTTTAGTTATAACATGTTAGTATAGTACTGTAACCTGTTTTTGAAATTATTATTATTATTAAAAAACTATTATTTATTAAATGTCACTATGTACACGGCCCCACAGAAATATAGTTTGGGATCAAAGAATTTATGGAAAAAGCAAACAACAGATGAAGAAACTAGGTAACAAGTGATGCAACAAAGAACAGAGTTTACAGTCAACTTTTGGATAGCTCAGTATTTTCTCTGCACCCTAATTTTTGGTCAGCCTCTTTGGTTTGTTTCAAACCTGTTAACTTTTCTCTTATTCTAACAGGATATATTGACTGTGAAAGTGGTTGCAAAAATGTGCCAGACTCTGTGATTTGTGCCATAATAATATCATGGAAGATGCTTTACTTGGCCTGTCACAACCTCAATATGCAAAATGAGGCAGTTTTTTTTTCCCCGTGGAAAAAACATTTATTTAAACACACGTAGCAACAGAATAGGCACGGGACTGATGCTTTTCTGAAATACTTGTCCTCAAATAAGAGGCATAAACATATGCAATAAAATCTTGCATTCACTGAAATCAAAGCAAAGTACTTATGATAATAACAGAGAAAATTAACATGCAGTTTTAAACTAACCTTAATGTAGACTCAAGGGAGCAAAGAGATAGATGCATTAATAGCTTCTTTCTTTCTTTCTTTTTGAGGTACCGGGGCCGGGGATTGAGCCTGGGCCCTTGTATATGGGAAGCCAGCACTCAACCACTGAGCCACATCGGCTCTCCTGAGTTGCCTTTTCATTTGTTTGCTTGTTTTTTGTTTGTTTTTAGGAGGCACTGGGAACCAAATCCAGGCCCTCCCATATAGGAAATGGGTGCTCAACTTCTCCC
>PVKH010005285.1:0-22291 GCA_004027955.1 Chaetophractus vellerosus
AAGGGATTAATACCAGGTATCAACCAACCACACATTTGGAAAAAGATCTTGACCAAAAAGGGGAAACATTAAATACAAAAGAGTTTTTACAGTGCTCACTTTGGCAGCACATATACTAAAATTGAAACAATACAGAGAAGATTAGCATGGCCCCTGCTCAAGGATGACATGCAAATTCATGAAGCATTCCATATTTTTCACAGAAGAATTACAGCTACGACAGAGGAGGATCATTTGTGTGGGGTGTCAGTGATGGGGGATACATGGGAAGAGGGTCACATAGGCATACATATAAGGCATATAAATGTGTTCAGTTTCCATGGGCATTGTCATGGTGGGTGGAGATCCACATAATAACTGAAAGGATAGCAAATTCCCATCCTGGGGAGCTTTGCCACATTCTCTAATGGAACAGCAAGAATCCCCTGAGTACAGGGGCAATGACTAGTGAAGGAAGATAACCTATTAATGGGCCATTAATATTGATGACTGTGCTTATGAACCTTTACTCTTGAAATTGAAACTTAGCCTAGTATTATAGGTGCCTAAGAGTTACCTCCTGAGAGCCTCCTTGCTCAAATGTGGCTTCTCTCTAAGCCAAACTCAGCATATAAATGCATTACCTTCCCCCGGAGTGGAACATGACTCCTGGGGATGAGCCTCCCTGGCACCAAGGAATTACTACCAAGCACCAACTAGCAATGCAATGGAAAAAGACCTTGACAAAAAGGGGGGAAAGGTAAAGACAAATTAATTTATATGGCTAAGAGTCTTCAAATTGAGTCAGGAGGTCATACCAGAGGTTACGCTTATGCATGTCTCAGCAGGATCTCATTGACTGCCAAAGTAAATACTACCTCAAATAGTGGGGCTCGTGAAGGCTCTGGAAACATCCAGACACTATAGTCAGGGCAGATAGCTCAGGAGTTTGATGCCTTGCCAGAGGGACCTACTTTGGAATTTATGCTCCCCCATGTGACAGAAATGGACTCACTTGTGGTTTCCCTAAACATGGCTTTTCTGACCCTTCCACTTAAGCCTATTATTAGTACTAGGGTTGATAGGTGTATGTCCAAGAAACTAAAATCTTTGGACTGTCCATGTGCCAGCCGGACCCTAAATCTCAACAGAGTTGCAACACCTACTCTCCAGTTCATTGGACTCACCCAGGACAACTAACAAGGAGGTGATGATGGACAGCGATCATCCCAAGAACTGACAGAGTCTACAACTGCAAGCAAGAGAGTCCCATCCATCTGCTCCATGGGATTGAAGCCACCCCTCATCCCAGAATCCTCAGGATTGGGGAATGAACTATGGACTAAAGTAGACTTACTGGTATTCTACTATAAACTTATTGTGATTCTAGCAATGGAAGAAATTATATCATTGTTGTGGAGGCAGTGGCCACTGGAAGTTCTGAGGGCAGGGAGTGGGAAAAACAGGTGTAATATGGGGGCATTTTTGGGACTTGGGAATTGTCCTGAATGATATTTCAATGAAAGATACAGGACATTACATATCTTGCCATAACCTACAAAATTGTGTGGGAGAGAGTGTAAACTACAATGTAAACTATAATCCATGCTTAGTGGCAATGCTCCAAAATGTTTTCATCAATTGTAACAAATGTACTACACTAATGAAGGATGTTGTTAATGTAGGGAAATGTGGGAGGTGTAGGCAGCAGGGACTATGGGAATCCCTTATATTATGTAATCTAAGTCTCTTTTTAAAAAAATAAAAATAAAAATAAATATATATATATTTTTTAAAGACAGTTTTTACAGCTAAGAGATTCCAAAATGAATCAGAAGGTCATTTCAGAAGTTCACTTATGCATGTCTCAGGCAGATCTCACTAATTGCCACTATGAACAAAGCCTCAACTAGGGGTGCTCCTGAGGGTTCTAGAGCCATCTGGACACTACAGGCAAGGCACACAATCCCTTGAAATCAGTATCTGTTGGTGAACCTTACCTTGAAACATATGATAACATATTTCCTCAATGGAACAGAGTTAGACTCATTTATAAGTTCCCTAAAAAATTATTCTTCTACCCCTTTTATTTGAGCCTATCATTAACATTATACCCATTAAATATATGTATCAGAGATTTAAATCTTCAGCTTGTTCATATGCCAGTTGAGTCCTGAATCTCAGAAGAGTTGTGGCCAATACCTACTCTCCAGTTCATTGGACTTGCCCAGGACAACTAACAAAATGATGATGATTGACAATGTCATCCCCGAAAAGAGAGTGTATCTACAACTGCAAGCAAAACAGTTTCTTCCATTTGCCTCATAAGATCTAATACTCTCTCAATCTGAGGCAGAGAAGGCATCACCATCCCAAAATCCTCAAGGTTGAGGAATGAACAAACATAAGGGGGGAATGCTACCATGGACAAAGTAAACTTATTAATATTGTAGTAAAGGAAGAACATGTAACATTGTTATAAAGACAGTGGTTACCAGAGGTTCTGAGGGGAGGGATTAATAGCTGGAACATGGGGCATTTTGAGGGCATTGGAATTAAGTGGAAACCACAATGTAAAATATAGACCTTATTTAGTAGCAATGCTTCAATATCTATTCATCAGTTGTAACAAATGAATCACATAATTTAAGATGTTATTAATGGGAAGTAGATGTGGCTCCCACCTACCAGACCTACTAGATGGGAGGTCCCTAATTCGGTTCCTGGTGCCTCCTAAAGAAGATAGCGAGCTGGCACGACAGGCAGGCATAGCAAGCTGATGCAACAAGAGACACAAGAAAAACATAATGAGAGACACAACAAAGCAGGGAACAGAGGTGGCTTAAGCAATTAGGTGCCTCCCTCCCACATCAGAGGTCCTGGGTTCAGTTCCCGGTGCCTCCTAAAGAAACAAGGAAGACAGACACAGCATGTGCAAACAATGAGGGGGTGGGGAGAAATAAATAAATCTTTAAAAAAATTTTTTTTAAACTTTTTAAAAGATGTTATTAATAGGGGAAGATATGGAGGGGGAAGTGGTACATGGGAATCCCTTACATTTTCTATGTAACTTTTCTATAATCTAAAACTTCTTTAAAGATAAGGTTTATAATCTTTAAAAAAAGAAATTAGAGGACAAGGAAGACAGTATTCATCAAGTGCCAAATTTCTAAGTGTGTACAATTAGAGTTCAGAAAAGCAAGAGAACAGTGAGGTTACCCAATGCCACATGGAGGCAATGGAAGAATATTCCAGTGGCTACTTTTATAAGCAGTGAAGATATTGGAGGTTTGAGCAGATTTGCTCTTTTTATTTATTGCTGGTTGCCATTGCCCTTGAGCCCTGTATTGGACTTGACTTGTGTCCACATCACATTCTCTGGACCTATCTTTTACTCCAGTTGGAGTTAAGTGTGATCTGATAGCACTTCAGCTCAGCTGCACACTTGCCTGGGCTTCTCAGACATCTGACCTGGGATATCCATGGAAGCTACTTCCTTTTGTAAACCTGGCAGTGTGAGGGAGTTAACACCCAGGGACAACCCTTAACCAATAGAGAATGGAAGCCTGTGGATGCCTGCCCCATTGTGTCCCTGGAGGGGACAATTCTGAGATGCATCCTTCATGGTTCCTCAGATGGTCCCAGAAATTTCAGGCCCCAGTTACCCACAGCTGTGACCAAACTTGATAACACATCTGTGTGTGTACTGGTTTCCCTTTTGTCCCTCTTTCCCACTTCCCAGATCCCTACCTTTGTTCCCTGAGATTGGTCCCCAAAATAAAGTATCTGACACAAACCCTTGTCTCAGGTTCTGCTTTCTGTAGGGAATGCAGGCTAAGATGACGAACCCCTAGTTTCTGTTTTAGAATTTGAATATTCTCTGCTCAGTTTGCATAGAACTCTGACACAGGGCTTCTCCCTAAGGAGTTTGCCATCTCAAGAAAGTTCAAGCCAAATGGACTATCTGCTTGATTTGGGGTTTTGTTTCATGAAGGCTCAGGGTATGAGGACAAGGAGCATGTTCTATTTCTTAGGTCCTTATTATGTGTCAACACTATATTATATGTATTTGTATATTCTTAAATGTTATGTAAATCTGATGAGGTTGGTAGAATCATCCCTTTCTCGCAGATGAGGAAACTGTGGTTCAGATTGAGCAAGAAGTGCAGAATAGGGATTCTAGAGCCCATATCCTGCCCATTTACCTACCCAATGCTATCTCTCACACAATATTTAATAACAGGGTTAGGTGCATCTCCCAAGTATGCCAATGGACATCATTAACTTTTTTTGCAGTTTTAGAACTATAAATCAGTGATGTGCAGCAATTAGTTGGCATTTGAATCCCTCCAGGTTGAGGGAGGGAGTTGGCTCCTTAAGCAACAGTGAAAGCCCACAACACTAGAAAGCTGCTTGCATTTTTATGCTACACCCAGGGCTTAAGTGTCAGCCTTATTTTGGCTGTGAGAAACGCAAGGCAGCTGCATGACTGGTGGGCAGCACAGAACATGAGTCAGGCCTATTGCAGCCCGGGCTCAATGCTCAGCATGCAGAAGGTGCAGAAGAAATATTTGCCAAGCTACCTCATAAACCCTGAAGGCCAAGGCTCCATTTTCCTCTAAGGGACTACCACAGGCAACCCACTGTGGGCCACATAATACATTCTGTGCTATCTACTCTGTGCCCCTGTGATAGCTAATTTCATGTGTCAACTCAGTCAGGTTATGATGTCCAGTTGTTTGATCAAGCACTGTCCTTGTGTTAATGTGAGGGTATTCCAAGGTAGGATTTATATCTATACTCAGTTGATTGCCTCTATGATCAACATAGGAGATTGCCCTCCATGATGTGCATCAGTTGGAAGCCTTAAAAGTCATAACTGAGGATTTCAGAGGTCAAAGAGGAATTTGGACTCAACTTCAGCATTGGCTCTTGGAATTCTCATCCAGCCAACTTCCCCTGGAAAATCTGAACTAAGGATCCAGCGTTTCCTTTATAAGAGTTTCCAGCTTGCAGTCTACCCTTTGGAGTTCAGACTTGCCAACCTCACAGATGTGGTTGCATGAGCCAATTCCTTATAATAAATCTCTTCAATATGTAGATAGATAGATGGATGGATGGATGGATGGATGGATGGATGGATGGATGGATGGATATCCTGTTGGTTCTGTTTCTCTGGAGAACCCTGACTTATACAGCCCCACTTGTACTTTTTTATATGTGGCTTTCCAGGATAATGAGGATCTAAATACATTTATTAAAGCTATACAGTAGCACTTTGAGGCTGAGAACACCCCTTGTCTCACATAGCTCCTGGAATATTACAACCTACAGCTCTTTGAATTGTCACTCTTTTTCTTGCTCCTACAGGATCAACTAGATCCCTGCTGCTTTATTTCACCCTCTGTGCTTTTCCTGATTTTGCATTTATTTACTAATTGGCTGACTCCAGTTGCTTCTTATTAATTTACATGTCAATTCAGAAAGAGACTCTGGGGCAGGTTACTGAAAACTAGGATCTACAAGCTGATGCTACTGCTTGGATGACTGTGGCCATTTCTTTTTCTTTTTTTTTTTTCATGTGTTTTTTGGCCATTTGTATTTCTTATTTTGGAAAGTGTCTATTGAAGTCTTTTGCCATTTTAAAAACTGGGTTGTCTTCTTATCATTGAGTTGTAGGATCTCTTTATATGTGATGGGTATGACACCTTTATCTGTGATTTTCAAATATTTACCTCCATTGAGTGGGAGGTCTTTCACCTCCTGACAAAGTCCTTTGAAGCACAAACATACTGAATTTTGAGAAGGTCCCATTTATCTATTTTTTCTTTCATTGCTTATGCTTTGGGTGTAAGATCTAAGAAACCACCTCCTACAACAAGATCTTGAAGATGCTTTCCTACATTTTCTTCTAGAAATTTTATTGTCCTGGCTTTTATATTTAGGTCTTTGATCACTTTTGAGTTTGTTTTCATATAAGTGTGAGATAGCAGTACTCTCTCATTCTTTTGGATATGGATATCCAGTTATCCCACCACCATTTGCTGAAGAGACTATTCTGTCCCAGATGGGTGGACTTGGTAGCCTCGTCAAAAATCAATTGACCATAGAGGTGAGGGTCTATTTCTGAACTCTCAACTCATTTCCATTTATCAATATGTCTTTTGTTCTTTTACAAGTGGTAATCCAGTATTCCCATCACCATTTGTTAAAGAGATCTTCCTTCCCCAATTAATGTACTTGGCATTCTTTTCAAAAGGCAATTGGCCATAGCTTTGCGACTAACATACCTGAACTCACTTCTATTCTGTTGGTGTATATGTCTGTCCTTAGGCCAATATTGGACTGTTTTGATTATTGTGGCTTTGTGGTAAGTTTTGAAATCAGGAAGTGTGATACCTCCAACTTTGATTTTCTTTTGTAATATTGATTTGACTATTCAGGGTTTGTTGCAATTCCATATGAATTTAAGAGTCAGCTTTTTCATTTCTGCTAAAAGGCCTGTAGGGTTTTGACAGGTATTGCATTGATTGCATTGTATATTATTGACTTCTTAATATTAAGTGCTCCTATCAATTAACAAGCAATATCTTGCCATTTATTTTGGTCCTCTTTCTTATATTTCAGCAACTTTTTAAAAATATTTTTTAAATTTTTTAAAAGATACTTAGATAACATAAATGTTACACAAAAATTATAGGGATTCCCATATGCCCCACCTCCCACACCTCCCACAACCTCCCACAACCTCCCACATAAACATCCTTCATTAGTGTGACACATCACCTGCAATGGATATACACATGCTGGGGCTTTGCCACAATGCATGGACCATAGTTCACATTGTAGACCACACTCTCTCCCACATAGTTCTGCATGTTATATGCTGATATAAAATGGCCTATATCTGTCATTGCAACGTCACTCAGGATAATTCCCAAGTCCTGAAAAGCCCCTGTATTACAACTGCTTTTCCCTCTCCCTCCCCCCAGAACGTCCAGTGGCCACTGGCTCCACATTAATGTTGTAATTTCTTCCATTGCTTGAATCACAATATGTCTATAGTAGAATACTAGTAAGATCACTCTAGTCCATAGCTCTTCCCCCAATACTGAGGAGTCTGGGATGGTAATGTCCACTCCACCTCCAAGTGAGAGGGGGCTTATATCCCATGGATAAAATGGATGGGATTATCCTGCATGCGGCTGCAGACTCTCTCCATTCCCTGGGATGGCCGTTGTCCATCATCATCTCCCCGCCAGGTGTCCTGGGTGAGTCCATTGAGCTGTAGAGTAGGAGTTGCAGCTCCACTGAGATTCTGGGCCCAGCTGGCACATGGGCAGGCCCAAGACTCCAGTCTCTGGAAGTGCACCTACAAACTCCAGCACCACATATAGGTTTGAATAGAAGGGACAGATGGACTATGTACAGGGAGGACATATTTGAGTCCAACTCTATCACTCAAAAATATGGAACACTTCACGAATTTGTGTGTCATCCTTGAGCAGGGGCCATGCTAAGCTTCTCTGTATCATTCCAATTTTAGCATATGTGTTGCGGAAGCGAGCGCAACTGTAGCCATTTCACATCTCTGAGAATATCCACTCTCGCCTTGCATCTCCCAACCTTGGTGAAGAAGGACTCAGAAGCATCAAAGCCTCCTAGAGTAGACAATGCAACAGCCATCCATTCATTTGTATTTATTGAGACAGAAGTACATTATTTCCACCCCAAAAAAAGTAGGGGCTTTCATAACTGCAATCACTTTTCCTGGGCACTAGAGTGCTATGGAATTAGGACTGTCTATGTGGTGTTTCTCAGACTGTGGTCCTTTGACCAGCTGCATTAGAATTTCCTGGAATGCTTGTTAAGAATTTGGATTCCTAGATGCTTCATCCCTGGCTTACTGGATCAGAATTTGTGTATATATGCATATATATATTTTTAACAAGGAGATTGCCAACAAGGAGATTCTCTTCACACTAAGACCCCCTAGATCTAGGGAGACCTGCATGTCCCTAAATGGCCAAACAAAGATTTCATTGGTTTACATCACCACTGCTTTGTCCAGTTCAGAGCTCTCAGACCCGTTCCAGCACTGTGTCACCTAAACCTCTTTTGTTCTCCTTCAGTATATGAATTTGAGTCCGTGTATCGATGGGGATGAAAAGAAACTGAGAAGAGAAGAAAAACCAAGAAATTAGAATCCATTAATGAACTATGAGAAGGAAATTGACCCAAGAGTAGACCATGACAGTAAGTCACTGCTAACATATTTTGCCTTCCAGCTATTTCACACATCTGTGTATGGCCTTTGATAATTTCCCTGTGAGGACTCTGTTTTGGTTCCAAAGTCATGGTTACCCAAGTTAGGCTCTTGAAGCAGGAGAGAGTAAGCCTAATTGTCTAATTTCCATTGGGAATGTAAGGGAAATTTGACTTCATATTAAAACTATGTGTTATAATAATCACAACACCTACATTTGCAAAGTAATTTATAGTTTTAAGCATCCTTAAAGGACAACATCTCATTTAAACTTTGCATTTATGGAGATATCAAAATTACAATTTATAGACTAAAAAGGTTAACAGCTCACCAGGATTTAGTTATCTCTCCCAAAGATCTTGAAAATCAAATCAGAACATTCAAACTCTGCTGTTTCCCAAGACAATCCGAATCTCCAGGAACACAGTCAATGGCAAATCTAGTTGTGATTTGCCAGAATGAAAATTAGCATCTCTGATTCTCCGGGTTTGAGTGTGTAAATTTTGTTAATAAAAGTGCCTGCCATGAATCAGTTTCTAGAAGGCATATCATGTCTTAAATCACTTCCTGAATTTATTCAAATCTGCCTGCGGAAGAAAGGTTCGCTCTCATACACAATGCCTTTGACTACAAAAAAAAATCTCTGTTTTTGCACTAGGAAAATACTATTTGGATTCAGTGATGAAATTAAGAATCCTATTCACATAAATCTCTTTATTCACATAAAGGCACCTCCAGGTCTTATTTTCTTACCCTGGGACACATTCTGCTGAAATTACAAGAAATAGACCTTTGTTAAATAAAATGATGATAAAGTGTGAATATATGTTATCCAAGGACATAGATACTTCCACCTAAATCCCCAAATAATTGTTATTCATATGGCCCTGGGTTTTTATTTATTTGTTTGCAAAGAGAGCTTTTTCAGCAAGGCTTCAAATACTATCACTTTATCCCCCAAATACTTTATGATGTGGGGGGAAATCCTTTTAGCTCTTTGCACCAAATATTTCAAGAACATCTATCACCCCTACGTATCTTATTGAAATAGGAAAACACAGGCAGGTTAGGATACAAAAGAATTAGAGAGGGGAATTTAAGTCTGGTTAGATGAAAGAAATATCATTATCATGGTTGATAAAAGTGAATTCCGAAGCCTCAAATCCCACCACATGAATGCCTTCCATTCTATATAAAGAGGAGGACGCTGCTCAAGGCAAATGCATAGTCTTCAATACAGCCTGGAGTTTCAGCCCCAAATTCCTATCCCTATTCTGGGGAGCTGAGTTTTGAGGACCCCTTTAGGACCAGACTAAGAGCTGACTGACGAGACTGTTACTTAGCTGGTCTCTCCCCAGCCGCCACCACATTCTTGACCTTCACCTCTTACCATTTTACCATTCTCATAGAGTCAGATTCTAGAACCTGGATATTTTAAGCCTTAATTTCCCATTCCCTATCCCTTCCCTGGTAACCCATATTCTAGATTCTGACTCTGTGGGTTTGCTTATTCTAATTGTTTCAAATCAGTGAGATCATACAGTATCTGTCCTTTTGAGTCTGGCTAATTTCACTCAACAGTATGTCTTCAAGGTTCATCCATACTGTCACTTGTATCAGGACCTTATTACTTTTTACAACTGAATAACATTTCATTGTATGTATATATTACATTTTATTTATCCATTCATCAGTTGATGGATACTTAGGTTGCTTCCAACTTTTGGCAATTGTGTGTAATGCCACTATGAACATCAAATTCATGCATATATCTGTTTGAGTCCCTGCTTTCAATTCTTTTGGGTATATAACAAGTAGTGGGATTGCTGGATCATATGATAGTTCTATACTTAGCTTTCTGAGGAACTGCCAAACTGTTTTCACAGCAACGACACCATTTTACATTGCCACCAGCATTGTAAATAGGTACATTGTACCTATTTCTTTGCATCCTCTCAAACACTTGTTATTTTCTGTTTGCTTTTAAGAGTGGCCATTCTAATGGGTATGAAATGGTATCTCACTGTGGTTTTGTTTGGCATTTCCCTGGTGGTTAATGATGTTGAGCATCTTTTCATGTGTTTTCTGGCCATTTGTATATCTTCTTTGGAGAGATGTCTACTCAAGACCTTTACACATTTTAAAATGGATTCGTTTGTCTTTTTGTTTTTAAGTTGAGGGACTTTTTAAATATATTCTGGATATTAAACCTTTATTGGATAGGTGGTTTCCAAATATATTCTCCCATCGTGTAGATTGTCCTTTTACTTTTATGATAAAGTCCTTTGAGATACAATTTTTTTCATTTTGATGTAGTCCCATTTACTTATTTTTTTCTTTTGTTGCTTGCACAGGTCTTTATTACTTTATGCCACTTTGAACCACTGTCTAGTGTCCTTTCCTTGCAGCATTGCTTGTAGGGTAGGTCTGCTGGTGATGAACTCCCTCATCCCTCATCTTATCTGAGAATGACTTACTCCCTCCCCCACTTTTGAAAGAAAGTCTCACAGGATATAAAATTCTTGGCTGACAGTTGTTTTTTTTTTTTTTTTTTTTTCAGGACTTTAAGTATTTCGACCCATTGTCTTCTTGCCTCCATGGTTTCTGATGAGAAATTGGCATTCAGTCTAATTGGGATTCCCTTATGTATAACATGTTGATTTTCTCTTACAGCTTTCAGAACTTTCTCCTTGTCCTTTGCAATTGACAGTGTGATCAATATATGATGGGATGTATTTTCATTCATGTTTATCTTGTTTGGTGTTCTCAGGGCTTCTTGGATGTGCATATTCATGTCTTCTGCTAGGTTTAGAAAGTTCTGTCATTATTTCTTTGACTATTCCTTCTGCCCCTGTGGTAGTTTGAGGCTTTTATGGACCCTGGAAAATCCTGTTCTTAGAGTTAATCCATTCCTGTGGGTGTGAACCTATTGTAAGTGGGATCTTTTGATTAGATCATTTCAGTTAAGGGCCTTTGGTTAGATTACTTCAGTAGGGCGTGATTCGGGGTGGGTCTTAATCCTCCTACTGGAGTCCTTTATATATGGGATGGATACAGAGAAGCTCACAGAGCGGAAGTCAGAAGCCCATGGAGAGAGACACACAGGAGCTCAGAGAAGAACCCGCAGAAACTAAAAGAGAAAGCCACAGATGGAGCAGCCAGAAGCTGAAAGCAATGGAGCCAGAGAGCAGGCAGAAACCAGCAGACTGACAGAGGAATCCAGGATAGCCCACAGTCTTCGGGGAGAAAGCATCTCCTGATCATGCCTTGGTTTGGACAATTTTCTCAGACTCAATTTTCTCAGACTCAGAAAGCTTATAAGTTAATAAATCCCCATTGTAGAAGCCAACCCATTTCTGGTATGTTTGTTGCCTTGGCAATCTTTAGCAAACTAAAACAGCCCCTTTCTCTCTGGTTTTTCCTTCTTGGACTCCCATAATGAATATATTGGTGCACTTGATGGTGTCTGTATCAGTCAGCCACAGGGGTGCCTTTTGAAATATACAAAAAAATTGGTCAGTCTTTATAAAGGGTATTTATTTGGGGTAGAAGCTTACAGTTACCAGGCCACAAAGCATAAATTTCTTCCCTCACCAAAGTCCACATGTTGGAGCAAGACAGCTGCCGACGTCTCCAGGGTTCAGGCTTCTGGGCTCCTCTGTTCCCGGGGCTGCGTTTCTCTCCAGGCTTAGCTTCTGTTTCCTCCACAATTTCAGCTGTAGACCATGAGGCTCTCTACACTTTTGTGTCTCTCCCACAAGGCCAGCTGTAGACTATCAGGCGAAAGGCTCACTTGTCTTCTCCTGGAGCGTTCCTCCCCAACATCAGAACTACTTCTCAAATCATCTGCTTCTCAAATCTGCTCCCTTGTCTTTATACTTGAGACCACTCCCACCGAGGGGCGGGGCTAAACACGGTACTAACGTGGCTCAGTTAACGCACTATGGCCCAGTCAATGCCCTAATCATAACCCAATCATGCCCAAATAAATGATCAGTTTACAAGCATGATCCAATTTATATTTTTGGAATTCATAATTACATAAAACTGCCAAACCATTACAGTGTCCCATAGTTGTCTAGGGCTATTTTTGCTTTTAATAATTCTTTTGTCTTTCTGCTTTTCAGCCTGACTCATGTCAAATGTCTTGTCTTCAGTTCACTGGTTCTTTCTTCTGACAGCTACAATCTGGTCTTGAAACCCTCCTGGGAATTTTTCATTTTAGTTATTGTGGTCTTCAACTCCAGTGGTTCTGTTTGGTTCCTTTTAAAATTTCTATCTCTTTACTAAGATTCTCATATTGCTCATTCATTGCTTTCCTGTTATCCTTTAGTTCTTTCTCTGTATTTTCCTTCATCTCTTTGAGGATTTTTAAGATCATTTTTTAAAGGCTTTTTTTTGGTATGTCCACACTCTGGTCTTCTTCATTGTTTTTTTCTGGATTTTTAGCCTCTCCCTTTGGATGGGTTATCATTTCCTGTTTCTTTGTCTTGCACTCATTTCTTGTACACTGTACAACAAATTAATATCTTAAAATGTTAACTCGAATTTATCACCTGAGATGTTTTGATTTTGTAACCAGCTATTGATAAGACAGAGATTTTCTTAAACTTTAGCCCTCCTATCCGGAAGATATGCCCAAGGCAAATGCAGTGTTTAGGGTTTTCCCTGTCTTTCTGGGCCTCTGTCTTGTCCTGGGCTTTTGCTTGTTGGTTGTTTTGGAGTGCCCATTTACAGGAGTTTGGTTGTCTCCTTTATTTCCCAGGAGACAGTGCCCCCTCTTCCAGGTGTTTGAAGCTGGCAGGGACTTTGCCCCAAATCGTCTACCTCTGTAGTTTCTACTTTTGCCTGGAGGGTAAATTCTGGGAGGAGGGATATGCCAGAGAGGACTTTCCCAAGTGAGTCTTTATCTGCTGATACAGGACCAGTGACCCATGATGGGGGTATAGACTGGCTCCAAAGTGCACTGGGGAGGGGATCAGAAGGTGTACCAAGAGCTTCTCTGATGACTCCCCAAAGCTGAGCTTTCCTGGCCTGCCCAGCAAATGCAGCCCTTCAGATAACAGTGCCCAACAGCCCTGAGGAAGCACTGCATCTTTAAATCTCCACCCCCTCCACTCCTGTCCAGAGAGTGGTGGTGCCACTGCCTTTGTCCAGGGCTGGTTGAAACAATGGCTGCCTTCAGAGCTGGGGACCCAGCGATTTGAATTCGCTAATCAAAAGGCATGATCAGTGATCAGCCATGGCCACCCCTGGTCTTGGGGAAGATTTTTATGTCCCTTTTTATTACCAGTTTACAAGTGAGCTAGCCAGGGCTGAACCCCACGGCAGCCTGCTATAAGAGTGGGGGGGTGGGCACGAGTAGCTGCCACAGGGAGAGAACTATTTACTGTTCTTTACTATAATTTATCAACCTCTTCCTTCCACTCTTCCCTGGATGCTATACAGTGTTCTTCTGGCCTCCAGAGTTTCAGAATGGTTGTTTCAGACAGTTCCTGCCATTTTAATAGTTGTTTTGGTAGAGGGACTGAGTCCTGGAGCTGCCATCTTCCCACAATCCTTAATTCAGACTTTAATTTTTGTGTACCAGGATTACTACAAGAAACTGTGTTATTGAATTCCTTGATTCATCAATCACTCTTTCTTTCTGCTTCCAAATAACTCTTCTTAAGCATCACTGTCATGCTCTTATTTAACAACCTTCTATAGCTCCCCATTATCTATAGAATATTGTATAGAGATATAGTAAGAGCACGGACTCTGGAGCCAATCTGCCTGGGTTCAAATCCTGATGCTTCCATTTAGCTGTTTGACCTTAGGCAAGTTACTTAACCTCTCTGTGCCTTAGTGTTCTTCTAAAATAAAGATAATATAGTATATACTCTATAGGATAAATGTGAGGATTAAATGAGTTAATATAGAACAGTATCTGACATTAAAGAAGCACCCAATAAGTGGTAGCTATTATTGCTATTGTTATAAAACTATAAATTTGTACTCCCCTATACAATCCTTCTCCTGGAATGGCACTATTGGGATTGTAGGTGCTATCCTGCGGCTCCCTTGTAGCTACCAAAACAAGAAACCCACTAAGGATGATAGGTATGCTGGCCAATGCATCATTCTCTGTTTCAACAAAATCAAGATTTAATTTGATCCAAGATTCTGGAAGAAATACAGAGCACTAGGGAGGATGGGTGGTTTTCTCCCCTCTGCCACTCCCAGGGACACGTGTTATGCTCGAAGAAGCCAGAAGGGAAGATTTGAGCTGATTATAATCTAATGAGGCTGCCAAATCAGTTTTATTTTCCAATACAGCGCAATGACTGGTGAGTTCCATGGGCCCCAAGCCAGGATTATTTTAGCTGGTAGCATTATCTGGGTCAGACCAGTCAGCCTCTACAGGGAATTCTTTGGAAATGTCATCATTCAAGCTAGAGCAGGAGCAGCCCTTACTACCGAATAGATTGTGATACACTTGGTATTTGGAGGGCAATTCCGAGTTCATGAAAAGTAGCAGGGGAATACAGAATGGGAGAAATGAAAAGGAGAGGAAGAGGAGGAATGGCAAGGGAAAACAACAAAAACAACAACAAAAAGAATAATACAGATGCAATAGAAGTTAAGGTGGGGGAGAAGATAGTAAAGTAAAAATGGAAGGGTAGAAATTGAAGGCCTTGAGTCTGGGGAGAGTAACTAGCAAAACCAAGTGGCTCGAGTGCCAGAAGAGCTCTAAAGACTTAAAATACACAAGACAAGCAAGGATACCCCTTTGTAGTCTAAGCAATGCCATTTGTAAATATTTGTTAATTAGCTTAGTGAAGTGCTAAATGGGAGCATTATCTAGCAAATTAGAAAAATGTGTACAAGCCAGTAGAATTCTTCAAGCTTCAGAGGCCTCTTCTTCAGCTATAGCAGGTGACTTGAGGGTAGAGTTATTTGGGAGTTCCTCCAATTCTCTAGTTCCTTCTACTGCTTGGAAACAAGCTGGTTCAATAAGATTTGCAGCCTTGGACAAAACTACCATTGTTGCCAAAAGGAAGTGCGGATCAATGCTGGGTTTGCCTCAAGATTAGCAGCATGAGGTTCCCCCCTCCCCCACTAGCAACTCTTCCAAGTATGGCCTGCATGAATGGGAAAGGGTGGCTGGCAGTATTAGCCACCCCAAATTACTGTCACTCCATAAAACACTCACTTGGGACCACACTAGACTGTGGAGAGATGGTGAAAGAGCTTATTTTTTTTACCCATCTTTTTCTCATATGTGAATAAATTCATGAAAAAATATACTTGGAAATAGCTTCCCTATATCACCTACTGAATCAGGAACAGAGAACAGATTCACAGATCAAATTATCCTTTAAATAGCGCCACAAAAGAAGTAAAAAGAAATATGGAGAAAGGCCTCAGTGTGACATTTATCTTAGTCAATAATTTCTAAAAGCCAAGAAACTTTTCTCTATTTAAAAGTTCCAAACAATAGATGGATGCATTACTTGGAAATAAGGAAGAAGGGCAGGAGGTGGGGGTGCAGAGTAAATAATGGGACCTATCTATAGGCTTGAAGGGACAACTCAGTTTTCCTTTGCTTCTCTTAAATTCTTCCTAGTGTAGCCAATTGCTTTGTAGGGTTTGTTGTTGTTGTTTATCCCTAGTGATGGGGACTCGCTGAAGATGAAGTTCATGTTCAAAGGAAATAGGTTAGGGCCTTGGCCAGCTCTTGAGTTCTTTCTATCTCTCTCCAACTCCGGGTGGCAACTCTAATCAAGCCATCATCATCTCTCACCTGGTCTTCCGCGGTGCCTCCGAATGGGTCCCTGGGCTTCCATTCCTGCCCTTTTAACAATCCTCTCTCCACACAGTAGTGGGAAGTGTCCCTCCCACCTACTGCATCCTGTGCTTTCTCTTCCCTTCATAGCACTTTCCGCAGTTTGTAAATATGTGTACATGGAATTACTTGTCTACTAGCTCTCTCCCACTTGACTGTAAGCTCTGTGAAGGCAGGATCCCCCTAGCATCCTTACAGCCTGGCACAATGCACACTACATAATAGGCTGAAGTTGTGTTGTCTGTCTAGACTGGAAGCTCAAGTTTGTGGAGGGGGGAGTAGGGGTGATGAAGGAGCTGCCAATCAAAGGTCACAGAGTTGGGCATGTGAATTAAGTTGGGCCAATCAGCATTATTTCTTGAGTTGTAGAAAACTGAAGCTGTGAGAAGCCTACTGTCTTGGGTTGGATTCTCCCAGAAACAGATCCTGAGCCAAGGATACAGGTGCAAGTACTTTATTAAGGAAATACTCCCAGAAGAAACCAGAAGGCAGAAGGGTTAGTAGGATAGGATAAAAGCCAAGCAATGGAGCAGGCACCCCATCAGGAAGAAAGGTAGGAGGCCATCAGGGAGCCCTGCAGGCACTCTTCTGGGCTGATTAGGTGGCAGGGTTAGTTCCAGCATGAAGGTTGGCCCAGGTAACGCTGTTTCCTTCTTTCATCTCCTTGTCTCTACCTTGGGCCAGGAACTCCAGACCAAAAGCTGTCAGAGCCGCCTGCCTGGGCTTTGGTGCTGGCTAACTTTTCATCTGCCTTCTCAGACTGTTTCTGCCTTAACTTTCCTAGGCTGAACCCACAAATTTTGCAGTTTATCTATGTCTTCTTGTTTTTGTATCTGTGTTGGATAACCTGGCTCCAGACCTTGGGGCAACAAATGCAGAAATTGCATTCCATACAGACCATGCTAATTATCTGCTTGGCTCTCCCACTGCAGCCCAGGCACAAGGTACCCCAGTGGTCTCTGCCTACCTTTCCGGGAGGGAGATCTGAGGCTGAAAGACACCACCCATCTCCAAGACCCTGTGCTTACTTGGCCTTTTATTTAATAACTCTTCATATTGAAGGAAAAATTTTGGATCTACTCAAACCTCTTAATATTTTTAATTAACTAGAAATTTTCATTTAAGGCAGCTTAAATGCACTGCTCCATTTTTATCATCCATCTCCATCAATTATAATATTAACACCCACCTGTTAAGAGCAACCATATGTCAGGATTCATACATTCAAACACACACACAATCTCACTTTATCCTCAGCCTTAGAGAAGATAATTACCCTAAAGTCACATAACTGGTAAGTAGAAAGGTTTAGATACAAATCTGGGTCCATCTGACTCCAAACCCATGTTCTTAGCTGCTTCACTGAACTTTTGCCAGCAATCACATTTCATGGGTTGAATGCCAAGACCCAAATCCACAGAGATATTGGAGTGTAAGAGGGAGAAACCAAATAAGTCTTTGAAAATGCCTTAGAAATGGTCTCTACATATCTGGGCAGCATCCCGTGACCATAGGACCCCAAATCTTTTCCTAGTTGTACTACAGTCCATTTGTTTATTTATGCATTCAATCACTCATTCAACAAATACTTATCAAGCAATCCTTGTATCGGGCACCATTATAGGCACTAGATATTTATCTGAGAGCAAATCAGACAAAAAAAAACCCACTGGGTTTATATTCTGGGGTGCAGGAAAGAGGGTGAGAAGGGAAGCAGACAATAAACATAAAAATTAATTTAATTTTATAATATGTTAAGAGGTGGCAAGCCCTGTGGGAACAAAAAGGCAAGGTAAGGAAAGTCAGGAGTGCAATTTAATATAGGGTGATCAAGTTACATCTTCCTGAGAAGGTGACTTTTGAGCAGACTTGGAGGGGAGGGAGTGAAGTGTGTGGCCATCTTGAGGAAGAGAGGTCCAGGCAGAGAGAAGAGCCAGTGCAAAGGCCCCCTGAGGCACGTCTAAGGAATAGCGAGATGCCAGTGTGGCTGTAAGGCAGGGTGATAGGAGATGATGACCGAGAGGAAACAGTCTCCAGAAAGGCCAGAAACTAGGGGCACTATTCCATATGCTGGTCTCTTGAAGCAGGAGTAATTGGGGGCTTTCTGAATGCCCCCAAAAACCTCAAGGCCTTTATATACCCACCATATTCAGAATTCCCACACTCATACCCAACTAGGTTTTTCAAGAGCCTGTGGTGATTGGAAACCAGAAGAGGCAAAAGTCCCCACCTCTTAGGCCATCTAGAGCTGCCTCCTCTGCATGCCTCCTCTCCCTGCAGTGCCTGAGCCCTTCATTCCTCCCCACCTACCCAAGGTCAGCCCTAACACTGGGCCTAATCGATTCTAACCTTCTTCAGGAAGACTTTTGGAGAACTTCTCCTTTGTTCTTGAGTCCCATCCCTACCCTGTGGCCCAGTCTGGGCAACTTTATTCCTTTACCTAAATATTGGCTACTGGACGGGTACTCAGACATTCAAGGACTCAGATTATGTCCTGGTATTGACAACTACCAGCCTGACACATGCTCAACATGTCGCTGATGCCCCCATGGGCCTGCGTGGAGATCACCACGATCTGTTCACCTTTGGGGACCAGCTTTTCTCTAGGTCTGGGGAACCCTCAATGCTGTGTCTGGTTTGCTGAGGTGGACTTGCTTCCACTGGCCTTTGCACTGCACTTAATGGGTCATATCATCTTCTTTCTCCACTAAGAATTCTTATTCATGATGATATCCTTCAAGGAGATGGGGTAGAGAAAGTGGGGCAGAGAGACTACTAGCCAACATGGACAACCATGCAGCTTTCACACACTTTGGTGCTAAGGTCCACATGAGGCAAGTTTGAGAGTGACTGGACAAAGAAGATCTGAGATGTGTGGTGTGAACTGGGAGTTCCAGGAGTTCTTGATAAGAATGGACCTGAAGTGCTACATGTCATCTACCTTATTGGTAGAATTCTGCTTCACATTATTTTTACTGCAGCTAACATACAGAAGGCATTGTTTTTTAAATTCCAAAACTTATACATGCTTGTTATTCAAAAAATTCAAATAATCTTGAATTTTAAAAGCAGAAAATAAAAAGCTCCCTCCACCCCATTCTACTCCTACCTCCTGCCCAATCCTACTCTCAGAGGGTTCTCCATTGTTGACAGTTTGGTGTGTATCATTCCAGATATTTTTCCTATGATTATACAAATTCATATAATTGTTTACTATATACACTGCTCTGCAACTCGCCTGTTAAATTTAACAGTATATTGTGGAACCATTTCCAGCCATATATTATGAGAGCATTAATACATATATATATATATCCATTTATAATCAAAATGCTCAAATGTTATAGTCTAAACATAATATGAAATCAAATAAATTTAACTTGTTTAATCAGTATGCTATTGCTGCATATTAGAGGGTTTTGTTTTTGTTTTGTTTTGTTTTGTTTTGTTTTGCTGTTACAAATAGTGTTGTGATGGACACTCTTATACACGTATCTTTGAACATATACAGGAGTATTTATGTAGAATAAATTCCTAGAAGTGAAATTGCAGCATAGTCACTGCCAAATTGCCCTCCAAAGAGTCTATTTATCCTCCTACCAACATTGTGTCAGTGAGTAAGGAGATTATTTTTTTTAATTGTTTTACAAACTACTTTCTCCAAGAAAGGGACGCAGAATTGCCATTGGGAATTAAAAGTCCTTAATCTGGAAAGCTCCAAAGTGTATCAAATCTCAGGGACCAGGTTAGCATATGATGAGCAAATGAGTGCCAAAGTCAGGGGTCAAGAGACCAGGGTTGGTGTAAGTTTGGGTTGGGTTTAATGGCTTGAGGGCAGTCTCTCCCTACTGTTGTTCCAAGGAGCTGTGCCAGACTGAACAGGTGTGGCTCTGTGGAAATGTCACCTCCATGAGTACATGTCTTCTTTGTTTTCAATCTTAACTTACTGGTAGGGTGCAAAGCAGAGCTTTCTGTTTCCTGTGTCTCTGAAGAGGTGACGTTGCCATGTGTCAGGGAAGACTGTTCACACAAACTCATGAGCTTCTTGCTGCTGCTCTCACCTGACGGAACATAAAGCACACCCAGCCTCACAATTTTGTTTGGGATGTTAGCTGAACATGACCCAGCATTTGGGGTCCTCAATGGGAAGTCACATGGTAAGGAGGCAAAGCCATAGATTGTGAGGTCAGAGACTGGAGGTTGAAGCCCAGATCTGCCATTTAACAGCTGTGTGGCAAGTTGCTTAAGTTCTCTGAGCCCTTCTCTTGTAGTAAATGTGGATATAATCACAACTCAAAGGATTACCCCAAAGGTTAAACAGGATATAAACTTTTGGTGCAATGATTGGCTTCTAGCCCCTGCTCACAAACCTCCTTTGAAAGAACATCATGAAGGATATACCATGGGCATTTTTATGTGAACTAAAGGTTGATTGATTAATGTTTTAGCAAGAGATGTCAAAAAGATCTTGTGTAAATTCTGGATTTTTTTCTTCTTTCATTCTACTTATATTCTGCAAGAAGTGAATAATTTCCAGGAGTCACCACCAGAGGGCAGTGATGCAAAATTGAGTCACAGTTACATACTGTGTAATTGGCCTTCCTATCATGGAAAAGCTCTCTTTAAATTCAAATCCTTTCATTTGAACAAAACTTTAAATGCAAATACCTCACACTAGCATTGGCTGAAAGCAAAATGTCAGAGTACATACAAACATCCATATTAAAACATATTCTAGAACAGGATACTGAAGTGCCATTTTCTTGTTAGAAGTGTAAATGCATAAAATTAGAGTGGATACAACTGCAAGCAAGAGAGTTCCATCCATCCACCATATGGGACTGAAGCCCCCTCTCAATTAGAGCTGGAGTGGGCATCACCATCCCGGAATCCTCAGGATTAGGGCATGAACTATGGACTAGAGTGGACTTACTAGTATTCTACTATAGACTGACTGTGATCCTAGCAATGGAAGAACTTATATCTTTGATGTGGATGCAGTGGACACTGGAGGTTCTGAGGTCAGGGAGACGGAAAACAGGTGTAATTTGGGGGCATTTTCAGGCCTTGGGAATTGTCCTGAATGACACTGCAAAGACAGATACAGGCCATTATATATCCTGCTATAACCTACAGAATTGTGTGGGAGGGAGTGTAACCTACAATGTAAACTATAATCCATGCTTAGTGGCAATGCTCCAAGATATGTTCATCAATTGCAATGAACGTACTACACTAATGAAGGATGTTGTTAATAGGGGTAAATGTGGGCAGTGTGGGGAGTAGGGCATATGGGAATCCCCTATATTTTTTATGTTACATTTATGTAATCTAAATATCTTTTTAAAATAAATGAAAAATAGAGTGGAGAGTGTTCAGGATAACCATGCATTTATCTGGTGAGCTTGCTTCTCTGTCTTTCTATAGTTTTTGCTGTTTGTACCACTCCTTTGGGCTTAGTGCCTGATAAGCACCGATGTGGCTGTATTGCAAAGGGTGGGGCCTCTGTATCTAGACAAGACATGAGTTTGAGACCCAATTTTTCCACCTAAAAGCAATGTGACCTTGAGAAACTGTCTATGCCTCAGTGTCCTCATTTGTAAAATGGAAGCAAGAACACTTAGCTTGCAGCGCTGTGATAAGGCTCAAGATTATGCTTATAAAGTGCACAGCGCATTATGGGTGCCTAATTCAATGCTGCCATTTTCTAGGTATAACCTGCCTTGTATGTGGGATTCCTGCACATAAAGATCCTAAGAGAGAAGTACTATTATAATTCCCCTATTACAGACATGGAAACTGAAGTTCGGTTAAGTTACCAAAGGTCACAGAGTTTATGAGTCGCAGGGACAGGTTACAAAGCTCACGCTGTTTTTACTTCCCCTTGGAGGGGGCAAGGCATTCATGTTATGCTTCTTTGTAGTTTCAGAGCTGACAAACTTGGTAGTTACTCAAAAAATGCCTGTTGGAGATGATGAATATGCATATGTAGCAGCTTCTGAAAAAAAAATGAGATAATAAAATTTGCTTTGAAAAATCAAAAAACCTACACCAAAGCAAGGTATTGCTCTCATTATTATTATTATCATTAAGTGCATTGCTGGGTTACCAGATTGCAGGGTAATGATATGCAGAGATTGCGACTTAGTCTAAAAGGTACTCAATTTCCAGGAAAAGATAGAAGAGCCAAGCTGGGGCCCAGGTAGCTCAGAGTTTCA